>PVJC01011315.1:0-41806 GCA_004026665.1 Murina feae | reverse complement strand
TAGTTGGTCCTTTATCATATCCTTGAGGGTCTCATTAGATTTATTGAGGGTCTCATTAAATTTATCGGCAGTCTCTAGAAAATTCTTGAAAAACCTAATAACCGTGGTTTTGAACTCTATATCCTGTCGTTTTCTTTCCTCCATTTCTGTCATTTGTGACCTGTTTCTTTGTCTCCGCATTTTGGCTGCTTCCCTTTTTTAGTTAGGCGATCACTGCGAGGAATTAACCTCTAAGCCACTTGGTTATGAGAGTCAGCTGTGTCTACAGTGGGAGAACTTGCTGGAGACACCCTTATGGGGCAAGAGTTGTTTCAGTGGGGTTTTTATGCTCACTGCATCTGCCCCGAGTGTGTTCCTTGTGGATCTGTTTTGTTTAGGATGGTCCCACTCTGGCCACTGGGTGAAGGCTGGCTCCTGTATCTTTAAGGAGGTGTTGATTAAGCCTTTGCCTTAGGCTACTCAGCCTTTTATATGCAAAAGCCTCTGAAGCAGCTTGGGAGGGGCAGGGCTTCAGGGAGTTGGCAGGGCAGGGCGGAGCAAATAGCTATGGCGCTTCTCAGCCCTGCGCTAAGAGACACTGGGTCTCTGTGTCCCAGGGTGATTGCTGCAAGCAACGCTGAGAGAAACCAGCTTTGGATTTCCTCCCGGTGCCAGTCAGTTCCCCTTCTCCAATGTGCGTGCATCTGGGTCCTCAGAAACTCACCTGGAACTGGAGTTCAGAGCCGCTGGGAGCTTGTGGTTCCCTCCGGTTTGAAATAGAACCACGACCTCCGGCACCAGCCCTTTCCCCGAGCCCCGTGCGCGCGCCTCCGTACCTCTGTACTTTGCTTCCGCCACTCCTCTGAGTCTCAGACTCTTTCTAGTTGTAGAATTTTCTACAACTGAATTTTCACTCAGCCAGCCTTTCTGTGGGTGTGAGTGGTGTCCGTGTTTTCTTTTCGTGGATATTCTGAAATAGTTGTTCACGGCTGCATTTACAGTGTTTACCTTATGCCGCCATCTTGGATTCTCCTCCCGCCTTTCTCAATAATTTTTGATAATTTGATGAAGTCCAGAGATCAAGAAGTTTGAGAACCATGGTTCTATTTTGTGCAGATAGAAAGAAGCAACTTTCTACTTTCTGTTTCTGGTCATGTACTATTGTTGGACCACCAATGGCACCGTTCATATTTCATCTGTCTTGAAGTTAGTAAAAACTACTCTCAGATTTGGATAATAAATAAGTGGATATTAATTTATACTTGGGTTTTTTTAATTGTTATGTGTTCAGTTCCTTTACATATTTAGTGGAAAGTTGAGAACTGTCCAAAAAATTGATATACTTCACGTGCCATAAAATTTACCATTCTAAAGTATACAGTTCAGCCCTAGCCAGTTTGGCCCCGTGGATAAAGTGTCAGTCTTTGGACTGAAGGATCTCGAGTTCGATTCTGGTAAAAGGTATATGCCCAGGTTGTAGGCTCAATACTCAGCAGGGGGTGTGCAGGAGGCAGTTGATCAATGATTCTCTCTCATCATTGATGTTTCTTTCTCTCTCCCTCTCCCTTTCTCTTTGAAATCAATAAAAATATAAAATTAAATTAAAAAATAAAGAACACAGTTTAGTGGTTTTTACAATATTCACAGAATTATGCAACCATCACCAAGTAAATTTTAGAATATTTCAATTGCTTGAAAAATAATTCTTTAGCTTACTCTCCTCCCCCATCTCCTCATTTCCCCAGCCCTAAAAAACAGGCTGGTACTCTTTCTTTCTCTATAGATTGATCTCCTCTGGACATCTCCTAGACACTATGTGACATTGTGTGTCTGGCTCCTTTAACTTAGCACAATGTTTTCAAGGTTCAGGCATTTGTAGCATGTATCAGTGCTTCATTCCTTCTTATGGCTGGATAATATTCCATTGTATGGATATATTGGCTGCTGGATGTCTGGGTTGTTTCTACTTCTTTTAGTTGTTATAAATAATGCTGCTATAGACATTTGTATACAAGTTTTTTATGTACATGTGTTTCTAATTCTCTTAGAAATGTACTCAGGGATATAATTACTAGGTCACACAATAATTATATGTTTAAGTATTTTAAGGAACTGCCAATGTTTTCCATAGCAGCTGTACCATTTTATATTCCTACCTGCAATGTAGAGGCATTCAAATTTCTCCACATCTTCTCTGACACTTGTTACATTCCATTTTTTTATCATAGCCATCTTAGTGGGTTTTAAGAAATTGAGCATGTTTTAAATATTAATTTATGGATAAGGTCTGGCCATTCATTTAAAACATTATATGCAAGTTTCTAAAACATTCCAGTTAATCCTTTCCCCTTGCTTCATTTTGTTGTTGTTCTGAGTCTCCTAGAAGGAAATATGCATTTATCTAGTAACTTAATCGAAAAATCTCAACATTGCTTTCCATTCCTAATTAAAACCCTTCTCTAAGTATAATATTTGAAAATTCTTCTTGAAGCTTATGATTGAGTTCCTATGTGAACATTTAAGAATTACTTGGTCATTCGCTGATAAGTTATTATGGAAATGATTATGCTATTTTATTATTTCCGTGCTATTTTCTCAGTTCACCAAACAGGACCTATGTAAAAACATACCAAAAATGCTATGTGACAGCATTTTTCTAAAAGGTGGGTGTTTTTTACACTTTTTATTTTCCTAAGTCTTTGAGACTATTTCTTACCCTCTCAGGAAATTAAACACTAAATTTTCATAAAATCTAGATTGATTTCATAACAATAAATCTCTAAAAATGAAATTATGATTCTGGGTGTTGGTTTGGAGTCAGCAGATGTGAATATTCAAGTTTTAAAAAACTCCTTGTCCCAATATAAATCACCCATAATTTGAATTTTCATAGATAACCTCTTCATCATTCAAATTACATGAAAATTTTAATGAACATTTTCAATACAAAACTAGTAAATAAGTAACCCCTTATGATGAAGAATTTATTCCCATAATACTTTGCAAATGTTAGAATCATATACGTCTGTCCTTTGTAATTCCAGGTTTCCATAGTGAGAGATTCACTCACCTCCAAATTCTACTCATGAAGAGCCCCCAAATGATGAGACACTAGAAACGAGAAGGCAGACTGAGGAGAAAAGAAGCTCTACCAACCTGCAAGGGGAGATGTCCCGCAGTCGCAGGGTCATGGTTGGGGATGCACTGGGACTGCTGCAGAAATGCATTGCCCAAACACAGGCACTCGGCACTGTGCGGGAGACGGCGGCGTGCATGCCTTCACCTGACCTGGCGCTACTGCCACGCAAGGATTCACCACTAAGAATCTTTCCATTTTCCCCTCTATTCTCACCCCCACCCCCCGTCAGCAAGTGCACTCAGTCTCCCAATTAATTTGAAAATTCTGGCTGACTCCAAGTACAGAACTCACCAACAGGCTAGTGTATTGCCCTCTTTGAGACCCATTTACATGAGAGAACAGAGGGTGTCTTAGGGAAGAGGATGCATGTACCGCCCTTTATGTCGTACATTTAAATAGGGAGCGAATAGACACTGTTTCTGGTTTTATGGAAGGATGAGAAAGTCTGCGTTGGAAAAGGAGAGACATTAACTTGAGTCAATCAGACCTTACAGCCTGAGGACCTGCTGGGCACCAGAAATAGACAGATTCTGTTCATTAACCTCGCTGGCCAGCCAGGAGCTGAGTGGATGGGAGGCTAGCTAGAGACGATACTGAGCTCCATCTGGAGGAATGGATCAGCACCCAGCATGGGCCTCACTATGCGAGGAACAGACCAACTTAGAAAACACCACAGAGAACATCACTAATCAATGAGAAAGGAAGAGATTGTTTAGTTAAGGATTTGGGGGAAATGATTATTTGGGAAACTCTCAACTGAAATCCTCACCTCACATTAAACAGTGAAATAAACTAGAATAAAGAGCAAAACAAAAAAATTGAAACTAAACAAAAGAATAAAACTGTGAAAATTATTGGTCTTAGGGTAGCAAACTATTTTCTAATCTTAGTGCAGTGGAAGAAATCACAAAGAAAAATATTAATTCGCACAAAACTGTTGAACTTCTAGGTGTCGAAAACACTAAAACAATGAGGCAAAAGCCAGGCTAAGACTAGTAACTGCAACGAACGAAAGACAAAAGTTAATGTTCTTTCGCAAATTAAAAAGAAACAAGAAAACTGGGTAAAGGTAAAAAACAAAGCACATTAGACGAAATAGGAAGAAATAAAAACAAATTGAATGATTAATATTAAAGAAAATACAAATTAAACTAAACCCAAACTCTACTATTGTTTTTCAATCCTCCTCAACCAAGGATATTTTCCCACTGATTTTTAGAGAGAATGGAAGGGAGCAGGAGAGAGAGAGAGAGGGAGAGAGGGAGAGAGAGAGAGAAACATTGATGTGAGACACACTGATTGGTTGCCTCTCACACATGTCCTAACCAGAACCTGGGACTGAACCTGCAACCCAGGCACCTGCCCTTGACCAAATATCGAGCTGCCACCTTTCACTGAGCAGGCCAAAGCTTTAATGACTAAACAACACTAGCCAGAGCTCTACCTTTTTTTAAATTTAAAATATTTTATTACAATTTTTTTGTCTTAAAACTGTGGTGTAAATGTGTTATTTCCCAATTAACTCTTTAAGTGCATGCAAAATAATGAGAATTAGAAACCGAAGCATAAACTCTACCTTCAACAAAACCGAGAGACATCTGAAACCTTGAACTATGAAAGCAATGAAGTATGGTAGAGTAAGAGAAGACTTAGGAAAAAGGACAGCCACAACTGTAGAGCTCAGAAAATGCTCCCGATGGACCCTTCTCCAAGATGAAGGGCACACTGAGGTTAAAACCAACAATTATTATTTTTTAACAATGGAACTGGGGAGCTGGAGATGACAGAAATAAATCTCTGCATTTTGTTTGATTACAATGAGAAGAGGAGAATCAATAGCAAGTCTTATTTTCAGGAAGCATTTTATTGGTAAGAGAGTAAAGAAGAAAAATCTGTGTATCGTCAACTTGTAAACTATGCTGCAATGCCTATCTCCGTTGACTGGGGAGAAGTAGAGTCTAAAAGAGCTCCCTCAAGTGCACAGGCTTGTCATTTAAGGAGTTCTTGGCGGGCATGGAACAGCATTGGCCAACACCACCCTCACACACACAGCTTCTCAGTTATAATCCCGAGCGCTAGTTCTGAGTTCCGAGAGGATAATAATAAATGGGAACTAATACTTCAATCATATAAAAATAATACTATATTTACAATAACTAAGATTTGGAAACAGCCTTGAAGTGCCCAATAGCAGATGAATAGATTAAAAAACTGGTGTATCTATACAATGGAATACTATGCTGCTATAAAAAAGAAAGAACTCTTACCATTTGCAACAGCATGGATGGACCTGGCGAGCATTATGGTAAGTGAAATAAGCCAGTCAGAGAAAGATAAGTATCACGTGACCTCACTCATATGTGGAATCTAATGAACAACATAAACTGATGAACAAAAATAGACCCAGAGACATAGAAGCATCAAACTGACTAACAAACCTCAGAGGGAAGGCAGGGGGACTGGGGAGGGTGGGGGAGAGAGATCAACCAATGAACTCATGGACAGACAATAGGATGGTGAAGGCCTGGGGTGGGAGGGCAGATATGGGGTGGGAGAGGTCAATGGAGCAAAAAGGGAATATATGTAATACTTCTAACAATAAAGATTAAATAATAATAATGATTATATATATAAAAGCCTAAGCAACTGTCCAACTATTCAACCATCTGACCGGTAGCTATGACATGCAATGACCACCAGGGGTAAGATGCTCAATACAGGAGCTGATGAGCTCCAGTGACTTGGCAGCTGTGGTTCTCAGGTGACACACCTGAGAGGAAGGACCCCTGAGAACCTCCCTCTTGCAATCTGGGACCCCTTGGGCAATATTAGACAACTGGTTTCAGCCCAATTCCCCCACAGGCCAGGGCGAGGGACTCCACCTGTGCATAAATCCATGCACTGGGCCTCTAGTAATAATAATAATAATGATAATAATAATAATAAATAAAATTAAAATAATACTAGAAAAAGGATAGTGAAGGAAACAACAACAGAAAAGTACCAGGGAAAGATCAGTCACCAGAAAACTTCTACCATGAGGCAGTTCAAAGAAATGTCTAAATATATTATTACTAGGGGCCCAGTGCACAAAAATTTGTGCACTGGAGGGGGCGGGGAGTCCCTCAGTCCAGCCTGTGCCCTCTCCCAGTCTGGGACCCCTCTGGGGATGTACACCTGCTGGTGTGCCTGGCCAGCCTGGGTGAGAAGCCAATGTCTGTTTGCAGGCTGGCCAAGCTCCCCAGTGGGAACCCTCACCCCAGGGGGTGTGGCAAGCCTGGGTGAGGGGCTGAGGGCAGTTTTCAGGCTGGCCACAACTCCCACTGACCCTACTGGCCACCCGCCTGGGAAGCCGATGGTGGGGTGGCACTGGCCACCCCATGGGCTCCTGGGCGGGGGCTGCGGGGGTCCGGCTGCCTGGCCCCCGCCCCCTCCCCCCAGGCTCCCGCCTGGGAAGACATCTGCAGGCCCAAGGTGCCGGATGCCTTCCCAGGAAGGAGGCTCCCAAGATGGCAGAGGCCGAAGCCCTGGAGAAGCCGCACACCGGGGCTGCAGCCTCCGCCATCTTGGCTGGGCTAATTTGCATAGAGCAGCTCTGATTGGCTGGTGGGCGTGGCTTACCCCCATCTCGGAGAAACGGTTAATTTTAATATTACACTTTTATTAGTTAAGATACATTTTTAAACCTGATGGAACAATAACGTCTATAAAACAAGAATGTGTGTGCTACCTGCCACGGAGGAGGCCTCGACTCCTTGTAACCCTGAATGAGTGATGTTCCCCTGTCCCCAACAGCCCTTCTCAGCCTCCATAGACTCCTGCCTATGACTGCCTTCTCTTTCATATTTGGTCTTTCACTTTTCCCACTGCCTTCTATTTCTCCCAGCATTACCATCCTCTTCAAAGAAACCTGCCTTCTCGGGATGCGCCTGAAGTAGGACAGCTTTGTTATTTTTGCCTCCAGTAATGTCTCAGGTTTAACTAGGACCCACTTGGTGCTCATCTTCCTGGCAGTGCAAGGTATCAGTAGATCTTTCCTCTGATGACATATTTCAAATGAATCAATTTTTTCCCTTTTAAGCCTTTTTCATTGTCCAACTTTTGCCTCAGTACATAGGAAATGGGAATATAAGAGTGTGTGTGGATGATATTGGTCTCTAATGACACATCTTTGCTCTTGGTGATCTTTCCTAATTCTTCTATTGTTATCTTTCTGAGTCTCAACCTTCTCTTTTTAAATTTAATCATCATTGAATGATATGCTTTTTTATTGATTTTGAGAAAGAGAGAGAGAGAAACATTGATGTGAGAGAGAAACATAGTTCAGTCGCCTCCCGTACATGCCCTGACCGTGAACTGAATCTGCAACTTACCGATACGTTTGTGCCCTGACTGGGAATCGAACCCACAAACTTTTGGTGCATGGGACTATGCTCCAACTAACTAAGCTACCCAGCCAGGGCTCAACCTTTTCTTGATTTCTGGGCTGTAGTCACCATTTGTATTGGTGACTGAATCAAAGTAATCAAAATCTTTAACAATTTCAACATTTTCATCGCCTTCTTTACAGTTGTGTATTGCTTTTATAGTTATGATTTTTGTCTTCATGATGTTCAAATGCAGCTCTGCTTTGGCACTTTCTTCTTTCCTTTTCATCAGAAGTCATTTTAGATCATTAGTACTTTCTTCCAGTAAGATGGTGTCATCTATATAGCTTAGGTTATTGATATTTCTACCACCAATTTTCACTACTTCTTTCTTTAAATCTAGCCTTGTTTTTCATCTGTACACAGTGCAAAGAAACAGGGAGATAAAATGCACCCTTTGTCTGTAGAAAAACACTCTGTCTCTCCATATTCTGATCTTACGGCGGCTTCCTGTCCACAGTACAGGTTACACATTAGACAGTCAAGTGCTGAGGCATGCCCCTTTCTTTCAGAGCAACCCATGGCTTTTCATGGCCCACACAGTCAAATGCTTTATTGTAGTCTGCAAAACATAGGCTAACCTTCTTCTGAAATTCTTTGGAGTCCGAAAACAGACCTTAACAGCATTTTTCTAGAAATAAATGAAGATAAATGTAGAGTTTTAAAAGGTCCACCCCATTCTCAGGAAAAATTGACACATAACACTTTTGTTCTTACACTAAAAAGGAAAATGTATATTTGTGTGAATATAGAAGGACTCTACTATTTTCTGTTTCTGGATTTTTTTTCTACAAATGTCTGTAATTTTATTTACTTCCTTTTATTTTTGTCTTTGGTCAAACTCATAGACCACAAAATGAAAGAAATGGTGTTTCGCAGAGGAGAAAAAGAAGGAGGGAAAAAGTTATGGTTGAAGGAAGAAGAAAATTTCCATTTGCTCAAGTTGAAGGTAACTTCAATACATTATTTGTTTAATATTCACACTCACGAAGATAGATTTTTTTTAATGTATTAATCTGTCTATAGTATTAGTGTTTAGAACAACAGGATTTGTGGTCAAAAAAAAAAAAAAAGATTCTGAGTGTTCTGAGACCAGTGGCTTCCTGAAACACAGTGATGAATCTTCACCTGCCTTGAAGGAAGAAAACCTGCCATTGCATCTCTTCTCCTATCCAAAAAGAAAACTGTAAACAACATATAAATCATAGCATCACACAGCTCTTTTATACCTTTATTAATAGCCTAGACCACAAAGAAACCAAACAAAAACATTCTAAGAGTAGCACACTGAACTATCATTTTCCCTTTCCCATCACCCAACTTCATCCCCAAGGCTAATCAATTCATTTCTTTCACTATCTTTTGAGTTTGTCTTCTACTTTGTCCCCTAGTCCACTGCTTCTAGCCCATGTCACTTCCAGGTGACCATTCTTGACCCTATCCAATCCATCCTCCTTTCTGTACTCAAAGTGATTTCAAAGAGCAAATATGATCATGTCATCCTCCCCCACCAAGAGATACCAGCCCCCCTTAAGATTCTGCAGTGGCTTTCTATTACCCCCTTAAGATTCTGCAGTGGCTTTCTGTCAGTTCCTTCAAAAAGTTAGGGACAATCCTCTCCATCTTTCTTCCTTAGCCCATACCATAGCCATCTCAGCTTCTGGGTCTGTTTCAAACTCCTTCATCAGTGTAGCCTTTCCAGAGTT
Source organism: Murina feae (assembly GCA_004026665.1). Classification (NCBI taxonomy): domain Eukaryota; kingdom Metazoa; phylum Chordata; class Mammalia; order Chiroptera; family Vespertilionidae; genus Murina; species Murina feae. The sequence continues at coordinate 32,555 of PVJC01011315.1, read as the reverse complement.
ACCATTCGCCTTTCTTCTCAGTATTTGTCTCTTCCGACTTGGTACCCATACCTGAAGGGCCATCATTTGTATTAATTCATATTTCCATTCTACTTCTCAACACCAGAAAATTGAGAAAAAGATGACTATTTTGAAGGCGTCAGAGACCCAAGATGAACACACCTCTTTTAGATTTTCATTTCCTTCATTTATTCAATTTGTCACCATCTTATTTGAGTAGGCTGCTTAAACTTCCTGTGGCTTAATAATCTATATTAATATTAGCCTACGCTGTGTCACACCCTCACATCGTCACAAGATGGCTGTTCCACCTGCTTGCAGGCCCACCCTCACCATGGGTTGCCCTCTGTGGAGGGGGGCAACTGGCAGAGCGGGGGCCTTGGCCTGGCGCCACCTGTGTCCCCCACCACCCACCCCTGGTAACCCGTTCTCCATCGGGCAATCAGAGCCTGCCAGCCAGGGAAAGGTACTGAGAGGTGGTCAGTGCGCCTCGTAGTGACTGGTCCAGCGGTCATTCTGGTCATTCTGCCATTAGGATCAATTTGCATATTACCCTTTTATTATATAGGATAACTAAAAAAGAAAGAAAGAAGTGGGGAGCGAGAGAGAGAGAAGAAAGAGGGAGGGAAAAGGCCCTAGCTGGTTTGGCTCAGTGGATAGAGTGTCAGCCTGTGGACTGAAGGATTCCAGTCAAGAGCACATGCCTGGATGGCAGGCTTGATCCCCAGTAGGGGGCGTGCAGAAGGCATCCGATCAATAATTCTCTCATCATGCTGTTTCTCTCTCTCCTTTTCCCTTCCTTTCTGAAATTAATAAAAATATATTTTTTTAAAAAAAAGGAGGAAAAAGGAAAAAAAGAATCAGGATTCTCTATTAGAAAGTTCCTCAATGGACAAAGTTACCAGAGAACAATATAGAAAAGCAGTTTGACATAATACATTGTAAACTTTCCCAAATGAATAAACTTTCTGGAATAAACATAAAAGACCCATAGGATGGAGCTGCGATGCCGTCCCTGGGATTTGCCTTCTTCACTTTAGGAGTTATTTCTGAAAAAGGAGAACTAAGTCCTTCTTTCCCCATCATCCTAAAGGGACCATTTCATCATAGGTTAGCCCTGCCAAGACCTTTCTAGGATGATGCACTGCGCCTCTTCAATAGAACCCTGGAGTTTCTGCCTCAGTAGGTCTGGGGCAGACACAAGCATTCACCTTTTTCATCAGTTTCCACATGATGCCAATCATGCTGGTCGAGGGATCCTGACCTTCAGGAAGCTCTGAAAGCCCAGAGGGAAGTGCATACCATATTGGAAGAGAGTTAGGTTTTAAAAGAGATAGAAGAGTGGACAAAGCCAAGATCCAACATGTTTCTGGAATACACTGGCACCCCCTAAACATTGAACAGATGAATGAATGATGAATGATGAATGAGTGACATTGTTTTTTTGCTAACAGCTTCTATGAATGGCCAAAGGAAGCAGGATATCAAAATAGCTCTGTGACATTTAATTATTATTTAATTTCTCTGGGCCAAATTTTTCTCATCTTTTTATTGGTGTCAGAGGATCTACCTTACAGAATTATTCTGAGAATTCAAAATAATGGACAGTAAACTGATCCAGTCCAGCACCTGTCACACTGTAAAGACACACAATATGTGGCGTTTATTTTCCACTGTTATTCCAAAGTTCCCCAAAGTGACATGTGGTACCTGATATGCAGTGTTTCAGAGCTGAATCCCCTGGCATCCAAATGATCATCAGTCAGCCACCCCAACACCTACCATAGTTACTGGTATGAGTGAGCCTAGCCAGGCTCAGAGTTCATGAATATGTGAGAAGTGAATATCCACGCAAATGGAAAGTATATAGTGCATTTATATGTTTTCCAGACACCTCATTACTGTGCATTGCAAGGATACCCACATCTTCATCAGCATAGAATGATGAACCAGAAAGAAGAAAAACACTCATCGATACCGTTTGAGTAAGGAGCTAGAGTCAAACCATTTTCATGAGCTTCCTGTTCACTCTCCAACACAACTAAATCCATATTGCTCCTGAGAACATGCATTAGTAACTGTTTTAGCAGAACATTCTTCCTTTTCCTGGAGAAGATAGCAATCAGCATGAAAAAAAATAGCTACACCTCAGTGTTAGATTCATGCACCAACAGCTTTGACTTTTTCCAGATTAATATTTCTGCAGTGTCTCTGAAAAGCACAGGTAGAGAAATGTGATCATTCTTCAAATGTTCTATGTTCCTTAATCAGATACTGCAGGGACCTGAATATTATGCATATAAAGTAACAAGTAGACTGTTGAGCATTAGCTCTCATGGGCATTTCCTAACTAAATCCTTTCAAACATACACAATAAGATACAACATGAAAACTAGCCAGCTCTACAGTTTGATCTCAAGCGAAAACAAGAAGTGAGTTGTCACAACTACAGGACTGATTACCTTAGAGGGTTTTAAGGAAAGTCATCACAAAGTGAGGTACCTATGTATCCCCCAGAAGTCACTAACCAGAATTCACTAACCAGCACAGCTGTTGCAAAGTAGATTATATAAGATTTGCATCTGTGGAGGGTCCGGGAAGAGGTGAAGTCATGCCCCTGAAATGATCACAGATAGGAATTCACCTTGTGCGATATAAAACTGAAAGCAACAAATGAACAAAAACAAGAAAAATAAACAAAAACTCATAGACTCAGACAACAGTATGGTGGTTACCAGAGGGAATGGGTTGGGGGGTAGTAAGGTTAAAGGGGGTCACATATAGGGGGGACAGAAGAAGATTTCACTTTGGGTGGTGGGCACACAATGCAATACACAGATCATGTGTCATAGAAATGTGTCCTTGAAATCTACATAATCTTATTAACCAATGTCACCTCAATAAATTATGAAAAAAATAAAAAGAAAAATATTTTACATCATTTCAATTTAAAATGCAAATTTAAAAATAATAAAACTTAAATCATATTAAAAATTAAAAAAGGGGGATGGGAACCAAAAATAATAGCAATTAATGTTTCCGACTTAAACCAATCACAATTACAAAAAATACCACAGTCATATGAAAAGATATCTTTTCTTCTTTGGAATGCCAAATTGAACACATTTTTTTCTGCCAAAAAAAAAGTGCTCATATTTATCAACTTATTCATGGGCTTGGTCAGCAAATTTTAGCCTGTGAGAAATGGTGTCCTGTGTTGACCACAACAACTTGTAAGGACAGACATGGATTTCTAATTTAATCACATCATAGAAGTGATGAAGTTCAGAAAACATGCGTTACTTCACAATGGAGGTGACAATATTCTGAAAACAACTTTATAAACTTGGGTCAGTCTCCAAAAAACTAATGTTTTAATTTCAAATAATATTACCCTCTGTTCATTTTCTAGATATGATTCTCTCTCAAAATACCTTGAAACCTTTCATTGCCAAAAATGGCACCAGTGACCCTGCACAGGTGGCTCAGTTGGTCAGAGTATCATCTGTACACCAAAAAGGTTGTGGGTTCAATTCCCAGTTAGGTCACATAGCTAGGTTTCAGGTTCAATGCCCGGACAGGACGAGTATGGGAGGTAACCAATCGATGTTTCTTTCTCACTCTGATGTTTCTCTCTCTCTCCCTCTCCACCTCTCCCATCCCTTGCACTCTCTAAAAACCAATGGGAAAAAATATCCTCACTCCTTGGGTGAAGATTTTTTTAAAAAAAGTACATATAGACAATATTATGGGGATTTGTGAAAACCTAGATAATTGGGGACCAAGGACCGAATGGATGCAGGCAAAACCAAGGAAGCAACTTGAAAATGTTTTCCTTTGGATGATTCAAGTAATTATACTAATACAAAACCCAAGTCACGTAACATCTGTGTCTTCTATGAGTACTCAAGCAGGACAATTGCTAATAATAACCCCCCGATTACTGAGCAAGACATCAATGCAAGGCAGCCTGAGGAATCTGTGTGGGTATTACCATGTGCTTTTCTGTTCACCAATCCAGTTTCTGTGCAATTACTCCAAGGTGACACCTTACATAAGCTAGAAATCATGTCTTCACTTTAAACATTGCAAATCAATAAAATTACATCGTAGCCAATGACAACACATACAATTTTGCCTGTGTGATGCCCCATTATTGCAACAGCACTCGCCTTGGTTTGGAAAGCAGTCCTCTTCCTGAGAGCATTATAGGAAGTTTCCCTGCCTTGATCTTCTTGCATCTAGGACACATGTATAGAGAGCAGTGTAATCTCATGCAAATTGCTCACACAAATATTCCTTGCTGCTTTATAATATTTGGTATCCAGTCCTAAGCCAGAGTGTAAAATTTTCAAGAGTTATATTTTTTCCCCGGTATCTTTTGTTGGCATTATTATAGAAAGATAATGGAGTTAATGACTGCATTCTTGAATTAAATGTGTAATGTTAAACATAAAAATGTGCAATGTTTAACTTGTTAAAATTTCAATTCTATGTCATTATTTGCAGATGACATGATACTGTACATAGAGAAGCTGAACGATTCCATCAAAACCTACTAGAACTGATAAATGAATTTAGTAAAGTATCAGGGTACTAAATAAATATCCAGAACTTGGTTGCATTTTTATACACCAACTAGTGGCCCGTTGCAGGAAAACTCCTGCAAGAATAGGGCTTCCTGAGCCAGAGTGAAGCAGAGAAGGGAGCGAAGCTCACCTTGGCTGTCTCTGCCGCCTCGGCTCCCGTCTCTGCCGCCTCAGCTCTCCCCTTTACCCCCCTTCTCCCTCCCTTCTTCACCAACTCTGCTGCCTTGGCTCCGTTCCCTTCTCCACCACTTAGCTCCCTTCTGCAGCACCTGGCTTCCTTCTATGCTGTCTTTAGTCTTTGCTCTCCTGTGTATGCAAATTAACTGCCATCTTTGATGTGTTAATTTGCATACAGTCCCTCTGATTGGCGGGGGTAGTGGCTTGGCTGGTGGGCGTGGCTTGGGTGTCTCGGAGTGATGGTTAATTTGCATATTACTCTTTTATTAGAGTAGATAACGAACCATCAGAAAGAGAAACTAAAAAAAAAATTCCATTTACAATTGCATAAAAAAGTACCTAGAAATAAATTTTATCAACGAGGTAAAAGACCTGTTCTCAGAAAACTATAATACACTGAAGAAATAAACTGAAGAAAATACAAATAAATAGAAGCATATACCATGTTCATGGATAGGAAGAATTAGCATCATTAAAATGTGCCTACAATTAAAACCAATTTATAGATTCAACACAATGCTTATCAAAATACCAATGGTGTTTTTCACAGAACTAAAACTAATAATCCAAAAATTTATATGGAACCACAAGAGACCCCAATATAGCCACTGCAGTCTTGAGAAAGAAGAACAAAACTGGATGTTCATATCATGCTATCTGATATGAAACTATACTACAAGGCTATAGTCCTCAAAACAGCATGGTACTGGCATTAAAACAGACATAGAGACCAATGGAACAGAATAGAGAGCCCAGAAATAAACCCTGTATAGTCAATTAATCTATGAAAAAAGAGGTAAAAATATACAATAAAGACAGTTTATTTGATAAATAATGTTGGGAAAATTGACAGATACATGCAAAAAAATGAAACTAGGTCACCTTCCTAAACCATATATGAGAATGCACCCAAAATGGATTAAAGACTTAAAGATAAGATTGGAAACCCATAAAACTCCTGGAAGAAAATGCAGGTAGTGAACTCTCTGACATTTCTCTTCACAATATATTTTCTGTATCTCCTCGGACAAGGGAAACAAAATAAATAAATGAACAATCAAATAAATAAATAAAATGGAACTACATCAAACTAAAACGTTTTGCACAGCAAAGGAAAACATCAAAAAAACAACAAAAAAAGACAACCTACTGAATGAAAGAACATATGTACCAATGATACATACGTTAAGGGGTTAATATCCAAAATTTAGGAAGATCTCATTCAACCCAAGACCAAGAAAACAATCCAACTTAAAAATGAGCAGAGCACCTGAACAAACACTTCTCCAAAAAGGACATATAGACGGCCAGCAGACATATAAAAAGATGCTCAACATAACTAATCGTCAGGGAAATGCAAATTAAATCCACAATGAGCTATCACTTCACACCTGTCACAATGGCTATCATCAGCAGTAAATCAACAAACAACAAAGGCTCCTTTTCAACGCATACTCCCATGACCATTACAGCTGAAGGTCTCACAACCTGAATAGAATGTTCTGGATAGGTAACAAACACACTTTCACTCCTCCCTATAATCCTATGGCCAGAACTTGTCAAATGGCTCATTCTAACTTCAAAAGGACAGAGAAGTAAAATCCTCCCATGAACTAGAAAACTGTAAACACCCAAGCATGTGTATCACAATAGGGAATATCATTTTAAAATCACCATTCATTTCACATTAGGTATCTCACAGCTTGACCACTCACATTTTAACTGCCCATTTTCTTCTGCCTCCCCAAAATCTTAATTTCATAGTCCTGACTAGCACTGAAAAGGACCTTTTATAAAAATGTTCCCAGGGAGACCCAGCTGTTGTCTCCGATCCTCCCAAATTCTCTTCTGTCCACCCTTTATACCTCAGTGTACATGGTCAAGAAGCCAAGGGCTATCCCATAAGAAACTATGACTTTAAACATTCAGGCCACACACACACACACATATTTACATATTATAAATCTGGCCCAATAAATACTCATAATATTACCAATCATATTAGCAATTGCTCCTCGTAAGTAAAGAAGCAGAAAGAGATTATTCCAACACTCTTTGGGTTTTTGGGTGGGAATGAAAGTGCCCTTTTCCGTGAAAATACGTGGAGGAAGTCTTAAAGACATCACCAGTCTCTCTCCCCTCTCCCTTCCTCCTGAAATCAATAAAAATATATTTGAAAAAAGAAAGCTTTATGAGTGAGAGTTTTCTTATTTCAGTGAGATAAATACTCTTACCATATTCCAGCTACTAATGGCTATATTCCAGATACTAATGTTTAATAATCATTTATAAGATATTTCTTTCTTTAATTTATTGATTTTGAGAGACACAGAGAGAGAAACATCCATTTGTTTTTCCACTTATTTATGTGTTCATTCGTTATTTCTTGTATGTGCCCTGACCAGGGATTGAACCCAAAACCTTGGTGTATTGGGACATCATTCTAACCATCTGAGCTACCTGGCCAGGGCATTTGCATTTTTAAAAAATTACATACGTGTGTGAGTATGTAAGTATGTGAGCATGTATTTGCATGTGAGCATCAAGGCACAGAAACTATATGAGGAACTATAACAAGATCAAGTTGGACAAGAGGCAAAGAACCTTTCAGACTCTGATATTCTTTGAGTTGGTTTCACTGAACATGTATTGCTTTAATAATTTTCTTAAATCAAGATTTAAGTATTTTATTACAAAAGTAATAAGTTATGACTTTAGAAAAATTGCAAACTATAAAAGAGGATAAAGCAGAAAATATAAGTTACCCATAATTATTCTACTTCAGAGTAGCCACTGTTAATATATTGATGTAGTTTCTTCCAATTATTTTTCCTTAAAATAACATAGCTTTGGGTTTTTTCAAACAAAGCTTACATTTTATAAATAATTTAAGTGTATATAAATTTTTACTTTGTTCCTGATTATTTCCTTAGGAAATAGTGTTGTTTATTATTGTAAAAGTGGTATTAATTACTGATTAAAAGTAAGATTATAAAATGTATCTAAAATAGGATGATGAGATTTTATTCAATGCAATTTCAGACTAATACTATTCAGCCATATTTTATTTCTTTTTTTTTTTAATCCTCACCCGAGGATATGTGTGTGTTTTTTTTGAGAGAGAGAGGAAGAGAGAAACATTAATACTAGAGAGAAACATCAATCAGTTGTTTCCAGTATAAGACAACTGGGGATTGAACCTGCAACCTTTATTATTATTATTATTATTATTATTATTATTATTATTGATTTCAGAGAGGAAAAGAGGAGGAGGTAGAAACATCAATGATGCGAATCATTGATTGGCTGCCTCCTGCCTGTCCTCCACTGGGGATCAAGCCTACATCCAGGCATGCATGTGCCCTGACTGGAATCCAATCACTACTTCTTGGTTCATAAGTCAACACTTAACCACTGAGCAACACCAGCTAGGCTAATTTTCAGCCTTTGCTCCAACCAACCGAGCCACCTAGCCAAGGCCACATTTTATTTCTTGAATGTACTAAAATCATATAGATAGTTTTGTGTGTGTGTGTGTTTTTTAATGGCAGTAGAGAGAAATAAATGCTATTAATATACAGGGGTGGGAAAAGTAGGTTTATATTTGTGAGAATGCAAAAGTTTATTCTCATATTACTACTAGAGGCCTGGTGCATGAAATTCATGCACAGGGTGGGGGGAGTGTCCCTCAGCCCAGCCTGTGCCCTCTCAAATCTGGGACCCCTCAAGGGATGTCTGGTGGAATCAGGCCTAAACAGGCAGTCAGACATCCCTCTCACAATCCAGGGCTACTGGCTCCCAACCACTCACCTGCCTGCCTACCTGATTGCCCCTAACCACTTCTTCCTGCCAGTCTGATTCATCCCCCAACTGCCCTCTCCAGCCAGCCTGGTCACCCCTAACTGCCTTTCCCTGCAGGCCTGATTGCCCCCAACTGCCCTCCCCTGCAGGCCTGGTCCCCCCCAACTGCCCTCCCCTGCAGGGCTGGTCCCCCTCAACTGCCCTCCCTTGCAGGGCTGGACCCCCCAACTGCCCTCCCTGCTGGCCTAATTGCCTCCAACTGCCCTCCCCTGCCATGCTGGTCCCCCCTAACTGCCCTCCCTTGCAGGCCTGGTCCCTCTTAACTGCCTTCCCCTGCAGGCCTGATCACCCACAACCGCCCTCCCCTGCCAGCCATATTGTGTCCACATGGGAGCAGCCATTTTTTACTACATGGGGGTGGCCATCTTGTGTGTTGGTCAATTTGCATATTACCTCTTTATTAGATAGGATTTATTAATGATTGTATTATTTATTTTTATTAGGACTGTAAATCTACTTTTGCCCATATTTGTTATACATTTGTTATATATTTTATTACATATTTGTTATATATTTGTTATATGTTTTATTACATATTCATTATGTTATATGAAAAAAAACATAATGCCTACAACAGAAACAAAAGACAGAAGTTGTTAATTCCAGATAAAGGAATTTAAGGGGAAGAAAAAGTGTTCAATGGATATGTCAGGAAGAAAAGAAGTATTAAAGAGAAAGCAGAACCATTAATAAATGGGAAAGATGAAGAAATTGGTGATGACTAAAATGGTAGAGCTACCAGTGGCTTTTATATATATATAAATATCAAACTTTAACAAGAAAAATAAAGCAAGCCAGTGCAGACATTTAAGAAGTAATGAAAATCTTGTCGATAGAGCTGCTGATAAAAAGCAGGTAAGGGAATTCAGCACAACCCACTTAAGCCCAGGATTCCAGACACTTGCCTGCACCAGGGATTTGAAGTCATTGAATCCAGCTCTGTAGCTAATTTAATGCCTTCCTTGTTGAGCCTCTAACTTCTGGTTTTACAGTCTAATTTCCAAATGCATTCTTCACCTAACCCTCACACAAAATTCACTGCTCAGAAACTGGAAATGCACATTTTCAGAAATGTTTTTCATGAGACACTATATTCAAAGATATCTCAAGATCTGAGTATGTGGCATTATGTGTGTTTCAAGCCAACTGTTTCACTTGGGATTATCAAGCCACATGATTATAGTTCCTTACCCAATACCCATTCCCTAAATTATTTAAGTAATTGATAGAACTCTAATATCCATTGAACTAATTAGGATAACTGGGGGTCACTATTGTACCTTCCTTTTCTTTTTGCAGTTACAAAGAATGCCCATAAGTAAAGTGAGTAAGGGAAAAAAGTAGTCTCTCTCTTTAAGCAAATTCAATTAGTTGATGCATCCATAAAGGGGCTCACCTATTCTTTGCAAAATTGAAGACACAGACATCAGAGGACATAGATGACAAAAAAATTTGATGGAAATTAATAAGGTATCTCAACTATTGATTCTACTTCTTCTTTTAATAAATTAGAGAAAATAAAGTGAATGTCCCAGAATCAAAGAAATTAAATGTGATGCCAGCATCAATACAATATAAGAGTAACCTCTTGTATTTGCCATTTCCAAACAGAACTTTGGACTACAAGTAACACAGCAAGGAAATGTTGAGAAAGTCAGATAGAGAGTAATGGAATTGAGGAGCCAATAAGCTGCAAATCAGTAGAAAAAGGGACACCCAAGAGGCCCTAATTTGGGCTCTGGTCAATACTGTGATACAATTATCCAACAAACGTTATGTGAATTCAAACTGGCTTGAATCTATGCCATATATAGATAGACAGACAGAGATAGAGAGAGAGATAGAGAGATAGAGGTAGAGAGATAGAGGTAGATAGAGAGATAGATGATAGATAGATAAATAGATAGATAGATAGATAGATAGATAGATAGATAGATAGATAGATAGATAATAGCTAGACATCGATAGATCACCTCTTCCCCAAGGAACCTAAAACATTTTATAGGCAGTTGTGTCTTCTACCCTTATTAAGCACCTACATTTTCCCCTCTATGTGACAAAATATTCTCTGTCAACGGAAAGAGAGACAGTGGTAAGAGGAAGCTCTATTATTTGCCCAGGACAAATCACAGAGGTACAACTAAGGTCAGCCCAAGTAGTATTATAAAAAAGGGCATATTTTACACCAGCCAAGATTTAACCAGAGAACTGAAAGAGTTAGTTAAAACAGGAAAAGCAAGAGTAAGTATAGATAATAAGATTTTCAGGAGTTTGGCAGCAAAGGTTTGTAAAGGGGTCCACAAGAAAGAATAAAGACTACATTTAGTTTCAAGGTTCTAACAAAGTCAAGTCATATTTAAAAATTGTAAGTCATTTCTCCAAGATTCAAATTGCCTTAAGGCTAAATTTTAGAGATGTGAATTTTTTGTGAGCGACCTTTGCTATTAGTTATCTTCTTTTAAACTAACTTGAATCTTTTGGGATTCAAATACATTTATTCTAGGCAAAATAAATCTACAATTTTCTCTGAAGCAGAGGCCTTCAAATGTTCACAGCAATATTCAAATTCTTTAGAAATAGCTTAATTTCCTTCTGAAACAAATGAAAATTTTAATGCCCAGAGGACTAGATAACCTAAACAATGGCAAAATATAGTAGTCAATTCAGCTGATCCTTGAACAGCAGTATGGGCGAGGGGTGCTGACCCCCACCATTTGAAAATCTGTATATAACCTAACTTCCCTAAAAACTTACCTATGGTTGGCCCTTTGCATCTGAAAATTCAGCCAACCAAAACTGGGAAAATGAAAATATTGTTTTAGTTGAACCCCTGGATATGAAGGGTCAACTGAAGTTACTGAAAAAAATCTGCACATAAGTGGTCCCATGATGTTTAAACCCATGTTGTTCAAGAGTCTCAATTGCATTAGAGAGTAGTGTACATGGAAAAAAAAGGGAACTGCACCTATATCTTGGTGGGACAGAGTAACAGGGACTCTGGAGTTAGCAAAGCACTTTCTTCCTTAATCTTTGAATTCTCAATTAGCTGCAGCTCCTATTGTCACGAGACTGAGGACAACACATTCATTCAGGTGGTCACGTCAGGACTTTACACAGGGGAGTAAATGTTTCCAACAAGAGCCCCTTCTTCAAGACCATCACCGAAACCTACTGTCTATTTGAATTGGGGGAGATTTAGGGGAAACTGCTTACTGCATATTTCCTATTTCCCTAATCTAATTTGGAGCAATAAATGGTGAAAAGATATTTTCTTTCCTCTTGGCCTTCAGAAAACTAGAAAAACAACCTCTACTGATAAAACTAAACCATCAGGGTGATGGGAAAAGGATCTCTCAGAGAGCATAATCAATCAAAACCTTTCTCCAGAACTAGACCAGTGTTTTTTTTTTAAATCAATAAACATGACTTGTTAGTCTGTGATCCTGAAACCATAGGAGGGATGCCTCCAAATAAAAAAAGCCATAGAAGTGCAGAATCAGATCCTACACCTCTTTATTTGCCTAGTGTATTGTGAGAGGTGCACCGTAGAAAGCAAACACCACAGGGAAGTGGGGTGTTTATTTTTTGAGAAAACAATAAGTGTTTTCTCAAAAAAAAAAAAAAAGAGTAAGATAAAAATGACAGCCTTCATCTCTGAAACTGAAGAAAAGCCCATTGGGGTCTAAGACTAAAAATAAGTGCACCCAGCACTTCATCTGGGTGAAAATATGACCTCTGTGATGTTCTCAAGGTCTCTAAGCCCCAGGGTTCTGCTAAGTGAATATGGTTGCATAAGTTAGGGCAGCTAAAGGGACACTTTAATTTATATGCTCAATTTTTCTGAGATCTCAAAAAAGAAAAATAAAAAAGAAGAAAAGTGAGGAAAGGGCATGAAGACGTTAATTTTCAGGGTAGTGCATCCAGGGGTACTATTGAGAATGAGGATTTTTCCATTATCCCAGTATCCTCACCTGAAAGGGAGTGATTTTGTAGGAAGAAACAACTCAGTGGCCATCTTATTTCACCTTTCCCGAAAGATCTCAGAGTCTTTAAACAGCGACTGAGTCTCTCAGATCCATTTTTCAAATGAGGATCATGTAAGAAAGATTTCAAAATCATAATCAAGGAGTGGGACGGGGTTGGGGGGGAATCTTTCACTTTACCATGACCCTACAAGTTAAAATACTGGCACACTAAGAGTTAAATAGAGTAAGTATAAAAGTGAAATAATAAATATAAGGAATAATAAATATAAATAAAATAAAAATATAACAGAATATTAAATATAAATATCATATAATACAATGCAAAATATAAAATGGCATATGTTGTAAATTCATCGATAAATTCCTTCTTGGAATATAAAACATGCGATTTAAAAAAATATTTTTGTCAGAAAAAATTTAGGCATCTCATTATTTTTATAAATAAACATATTTTGGAAAGTAAGAATAGCAACTACAAATTTCAAAGTTCCCCTTTCCTCTCATTTTTAAAGGTCACATGTCTTACAGAATCACTGGTTTAAAAAAAAGTACATATCATTTTACTAATAAGGCAAAATTCGTATTTGGTATTATGTAAAACTAGAGACCCGGTGCATAAAATTTGTGCACAGGTAAGGCCCCTAGGCCTGGCAGGTGATCAGAGCCGATCTGTGGGGCAACTGGTGGGGTAATCCCCCCCCCCCCCTACTGGCACCGCTTTGGCTGGCCTGAAGCCTGCGGGCTGGGGCCAGCTCCTGTGTTGAGCATCTGCCTTCTGGTGGACAGTGCGCATCATAGCGACCAGTCAGTCATTTCACCCATTAATTTGCTGCTCAGTCGATTTGCATATTCGGCTTTTATTATATTGGACTAGAGGCCCAGCACTCAAAATTCGTGCACAGGTATGGTCCCTAGGCCTGACCTGTGATCAGAGCCATCTTCCCCACCTGCCTTCAGCCAGGCCTGCCCCCTGCTGTCACCCACCTCTGGTTCCCCATTTGCCATCAGGTGATCAAGAGGACGGCTTTTCCTGCCCACTCATCGGCCATGCCCCCACAGCGGGTGGCCATCAGGTGATTGGAGCCTGTCAGCCAGGGAAAGGGACCAAGAGGTGGTCAGTTCACCTCATAGTGACTGGTCCAGTGGTCGTTCTGGTCATTCCACTGTTAGGGTCAATTTACACATAACCCTTTTATTATATAGGATAGAGGCCTGGTGCACAGGTGGGGGCCAGCTGGCCTGCCCTGAAGGGGGCCCCAGATCAGGGTGGGGAACCCTGCTGGGGGACAGAGCCAGTCTGGGAAAGAGGCTGGAGGGGGGGTTGAGGCTGGCCACAACTATGATTGGGGTGGGGGTCCCTGCTAAGGGGTGGGGCTGGCCTGGGTGAGGGCCCTGGGACAGTTTGCAGGCCAGCCACGCCCCCGGCTTTTGTCAGGAAGGACATCTGGAAGACATCTAGTCTAATTAGATATTATACTTTTATTAGTATAGATTATTGGTATAGATAAGTGTTGACCCTCTTAAAAACTACTTATCGACAGTATAGCATCATTCATAACAATTAATTATAATGAAATAATTATTTCCATACCTTCCAAATGTTTACATCATATTTCAAGGTTCTACCAAATGGAAACATACTCTAAAATGCCATTTTTAGTAGCTTATTTCTGAGTTGTTTTTGGCTTACTATAATTAAATACACAAACTCGAAATGGTTTGGCTAAACTCTAATTATTCCTAGAGATCATTAAAAGAGTTTTTGAGGGGTAAGAGTGATAATGCAAACCAAATCACTACATACAAAGACCCATAACTGCAGACACAAAGACACCCTATTTCAATGCAAAGGCCCTGAAAACAACATCCTGCAGGCATCCCATTGTTCAAAGCACTCCCGCCATTCACATCACCTCTTATTCTCTGGGGGCATTTTTCCAGTTTCCGCAAATAAATTTCTACCTCTTTGGATCTGACCTGCACTATCACAAATATACTCAATTAGCTCTTTCAAGAAAATGTTTACTTGAATGTGAAAGGTTGCCAGGCTTGAGTGAAGGAGCATGAATTTGGCTTTCTGCCATAGGTCAACAGTGATTTCAACTTATTTCATTTTGCCTTCTTTTACTAAATTAAAACCCTGTTAGTTCAAATTAAATTAAGTTTAAATTAAAAGCTGGCAGCAATGTTATCTTTTAGAGTGTAAGAAAAAACATCAAGTACCGACTCAGTGGCAAATGGGTTTTAATGTAATGGAAGGCTAATATTCCTTAATTTCTCCACCTTCCTAGTCCTTTCCTATTTGAAGTATTTAGATTGTTTTTCTCAGTAGATCAAAAGCCTGATTCACAGGAAGAAATAAAGTTTTACCCTAAGTAAAATGCAAAGTAGACCAGTTACTTTTGTCTTAGGGCTGGCAGACCTGTGGCAAAGAATGAAAGAGGTGTCCTCCATAGCCTTACTGAGAATAGTTTAATAATTCCCAGTCATTTCTCACTGGTTTTATTCCCTAAACAGGAAAATAGTGCCTTCCCTCCATAATCTGTTTCCTAAATGACATACAGCCTGTCTCAGTGGCAATGTGACAGGATGAAGAGGAACCAATAAAAGATCCTTCAGCAGTTCCAGCTTTTATTCTGGTGGGAAAACTGCATTTGTAATTTGTCCTTTTAAATGGGCAGGGAGCAAGAGGGCTTGAAGAGCTGATGCAAAATCAGAACTCTTCCAGCTTCGTGGACTATCAAACGTCTTCCGTCCACATTCCAACCCAACAAAACATTTTAAACATTTATTTTATAAATGGTATTGATGGAAAATACATACATTAGAGAATCCTGTCTTCCAATAAGCAAACTGTTGATGGATGGATAGATTATGGATGGGCAGCAAGATGGATGCATAGATAAAATATAAAAAGATTTGGAAATATTTGGTTTCAGTAACATTTGTTTTTCATGTTTAAAGGAGTCCCTTACTTTTTGATTCACTAAAGTTAGCAAAATAAATTAAAAAAAAACAAGGTATCCCAGCAATCAAGTAGCTACTCATTTGGTTGCTCAAATAACAGGGCGCCAAACTTGAAAGCAGCACTTGCAGACTGCCTCTCCTGTTCCGTATTCGCTGTATCATCTCATTTCAATTATGATAATAAACAGCCTATTTGCACCGCAATCTGCTCTGATCTGAAAAGCTGAGCCAAATCCCATGTGACACGAGAGATGCACACCCAGCAGGGTCCACTTTAAATAGAAGAATCACATTGATTGCATGGAACTCAGGGTTCATTTTGGTCCATCGATTCCCCTAGTGACCTTCCGCAGCATCGGAGCCCAGAGCGAACCCAGTCTGACCCCAGCTTTATGTGCATTATTATATCGAAAGACAGGAGCTACTTACGGTCCATGCCATTGTCTCCACAGATGTGTAATAAAGTATCTTAGAACTGCTCCTGCCGAGAGCACTTCAGGTGCGCCTCATTTCCTCCTCTCTCTCTCTCTCTCTCCTCTCTCCTACTTGCACGCAAACACTTCCACACCAGCCTCCTGCCAGTATTGAAATTCTTCGTTTACGGAACCTTTCTTCCCTCCCAATGCAGAACAACTCGAAAAGCAACTTCAGACTTTGAGTAATGCTCAAATAACTCCCAGTAAACAACATCCTTCACCCAAATCCATAACTAATAATGATGCTCTTTATTAAGCTCTTCTGTGAAACAGTATGTCTAATACCAAGCTCCTCTCCATGCTGTTTTAATTATAATAAATCACCTTCATTATGATGCACACTTCAGTGTAGCACGCCGACTGCTTCGCTACTCCAGTACTCCCATAATGAGGGGCAGCAGACGTGTACGTCTCCCCGTTATTTACACTCACACTGAGGAATTCTACAGCATCCCATGGCTTTGTAGCATGAATTTCAACAACTTTTATCTGGCTTTACTGTTCATAACATCACAGCTGAGAAGACAGGGGTAGAAAGAAAAGGCACAGCCGCTGAAAAATGCTCTTTACACAAATAACAGTACCCTGAATACATCCAGGAGCATGGAGAAATAAGTCTTGCAGTACAATCATTTCTCTATAAATGTATGAGAATATTTCACTGCCTGGTGCCACAAATCAGAGATGAGACTCTCGGCTGCGGCGTGCAAATTCCAAGAGACTGCGTGTCAAAGTCAACTTCCCGGACAGCCCCCTGAGAACTGCGCCGGGCACATTCTCCTGAAAGGTGTGAAAATCTGATTTTCCAAAATGGATCAGTAATTCTCTATGAAGGGGGAAAAGGATCGATAAATCTTTGCTAAGTAGATTGTAAAGGAAAAATTATTCTTTCAGTGACAGTACATTAGGATCCTCCAAACAATCTCAATAAACTGAAGACATAGCATTTCTCCACCAGCTACTTCTGACTTCTGATATATTTGTGTAATCTCAGATCATTTTGCAATGCACATGCATTTATATTTGCGAGGCAGTGTTCCGCCTGGATGTGATTTATGGGTTTGTGCCGTTGTAATGTTTGGCTGTGACTAGAGAAAGAAAATTATAAGCTGCTTGTGACCTGATAGATGCGATACAACAAAATGTCATTATACACGTACATACATCTACGTTTCTAACTATATCAGTTCTCCAAGTAGCCGCATGGTAAGCTTCAGGCATTCCTCAGCCGAATAGGTCTGTGTCGTTTTTAGGTACCTGCTTATCGATATACAGTGTATCTCTTTATACCTAAAAATACCACAGGTGTGGTGGGCCTGGAATCGTGGGTGTTACTAGTCTTTCCAGGACTATCTCTTGCTCTTCTTAGGCAGAGACCAGGAGACCTAGTCACCGGTTGTATCGCACTCACTGGGTGACACAGAACTGGCGTGGCTACCAGCCCTTCCTGACTTACACATTCTCTGTTTGTCTCACAACCGGGGAGCCCAGGCTCTTTACAACTCCAAGGCCAAGAATCCTTGCTGAAGAATTTAGACAGAGGATGTGTGTCACCAGAAAACAAGCCTAGAGCAGACCGAATGCTCCCTGGGGTCCCTGATTGTAGCATCCTGAGCTGTGTGAGTCTGAGATCTGCCCTGCGCTGTGTTAAAGTGGTTATTAAAAAATATGGGCTGTGTGGTAGCAAGGTACTTCAGGGGTCTCAGAGCACACTGAATTTCCTGACTCTTGTCATACCTGGACAAAGCCAAGCAACTCTCAGCATGGCAGGCTTAAATCTGAATTTCCCTGTACTTCATGCAAGTTTATGTCAGAATTAACAGCAGGATAACTCCTTTGGGAATGCAAAGCTAGTCCATGGGATGTACTATTTTCCTCCTTGGATTAAAAAGAGGTAGACAAAGGATTGGCATCTTAAACCCTAGCAAACAGGTTTGATTACAGCATAGATTGACCTATGGAAGCTTTGCCCTTCTTATAGTCATATCTCTTTGTTTTCCACTTTCATAACTTACTCCAGGGTTGTTTATACCTAGGAAACTAGTAGCAAATAAATATCCTCCTATATTTTAATTCTAAATTTTTTTTTACGTAATTGTTTTCTGTTTAACTATTAAATCAATCTGGAATTTATTTTGGTGTACAATATGAGATAAAGTTCTAACACTTTTTAAATAGGTAATCTATTAAGTAATGGATCTTGATAGGCCCTTTGGACAGCAGACACGGGGCTTTCTTTAGTACAAGAAAGAGAGTTTCTGATCGAGCACAGATCATCGATCCACTTCACTTAGCTCCCAGGATGTCGCCCATGCCAGCCTCTCCTCCTGGCACTCTTTCTGAATCTCCTTTGCTGTTTCTCAACATGCCAGGGTTTCTTCAAGAACATCAGTAATGCATGGATTGGGTTTATATTATCTGCTTCCACAGCTTCAACCCTAGCATCATCTTTTGTACACTTTGAGAGCCCAATTCATCCCCTGCAAAGAGCAATTATTGGAAGGAGTCAGGGTCAATACCATTTTTGATCTCATGAACATTTTTAATTCCGCCAGCCCCCAGAGCTTTTCAAGTCCTCTCCTCTCATCCTGAGGACCACTTGAGGTCAACAGCTCTAACTGAATCCTAGTGCCTGGCTCTCATCTGCCCAGAGTGGCACCGCTGCCCCAAAGCAGAAGGAAAGCAATGGCCTCGGTCCTTGTGGACAGCAGCTCCATGCTCAAGTCACTGGGAGAGCATAAGTGGCCAGCTCTGTTGGCCCACTTATTAGAGAGACCCCCACACACACCTCTGAAGTGGCATCACGTGTGTGTGTGAAAGCTCTGCACATTCTTCCTGGCAACTATGTCCTACAGAATGAAGCAGAAGCTAATCCAACAGTCAGATTAGCAATGACAGTCAACGGTTATTGCTTCTACTGTGCCCAGTGCATGATATGCCTTCTTTAACAGTCCAAGGAGGTAAGTACTGTTTGCTACACATTGCTCTACTAAAGGTCACCAGGTACGTCACATTGCTAAATCCAACAGTCATTTCTCAGCTCTCATATGACTTGACCTTTTCGCAGCCTTCAAGACAGTCCATCACTCCCTTTTCCTTAAAACCTTCTTGGCTTCCAGGACACTACATTCATCAGGTGTCCGTTCTATCTTCGGCAATCTGTTTGCAGGTTCCTCTTCATTTCCCACTATATGAGCTCAAAAGTGCCTTAGAGCCCAGCCTCCTGCCCTTTTCTTCCCCATCTACCCTTTCTCCTTTGGAGACATTACTCAGGCTCTGTCTTTCAAGTCCATCCATATGCTGATATTCTCAAACTTCTAATCTAGACCGGTTTTCTAAGTGCCAGTGTCAAACACTATACCATGGACTTCATGTATGTCCACTTAAATATCTAATAGCATGTTAAGTTTACTTGTCAAAAATGGAATGGCTGCTTTTCATCCCACAAAACCTGTCCCTCTTACGAGCATCCACACCACAGCAGATGCCAATTTCATCCTCTTAGCAGCTCATGTCAACTCCCCACATCCCACATCCAATCTAACAGTAAATCAAAATATAACCAGGATCCAAACACTTCTCACCAACCCCAGCACTTCCACCCTGGCCCATGACACCACTCACCAGGATTATTTCAATAGTCCCCAATTGCTGTGCCAGTATATTATCAGTAAGAGTCCCCTGTTCATATCACATCATTCTGAATAAAATGCTCTGATAGCTTCTCATTTACACTCAGAAAAAAGGCCAAAGTCCTTTTGATGGCTTAGAATTATATATGACCCAGCCCACCAGCCCCTACTCACCCTACCTGCAAATGCTTCCCCTTGTTCCCTCTGCCGCAGCTGCCCTGATCTCTCTGTAGGCGCCTAGCACACTCTCATCTCCCAGGCTCAGCAGGTGCTGTCCTTCTGCCTAGATGCTTCTCCTCCAAATAACCAAATGGTGCCCTTTCCACACCTTCATATCTCTGATTCAGTATCATTTTTGGATAGGTTAATTTAAAAGCAAATGAAACATAACTAAAGAGAGCACTGAAATACTAGAAGATATAGCTAAAGAAATTTTCCAGGGTGTAGTACAGAAGGACTAGCAGAATAAAAACACAAAAGTTAAGTGAGGGGATATAATGGATGCAATGATAAGGCCCACTTTCCTTTAACAGAGTCCCAGAAGGAGAAAATAGACATAAGTTAAGGAAGGCAATGTTTGAAGAGATAATAAAATCAAAATTTCCCATAAGTGATAAAAGGGTGAAGCCACAGATTTAGGAAATGTAACATTTTCCAAAATCACTAAATGAAAGTAAATGTAAATCTGACATATTATAGTGAAACTGCAGAACATCAAAGAAACAAAATTATGTATCTACTAGAGGCCTGGTGCACAAAATTTGTGCACAGGTGGGATTCCTAGGCTTGGCCAGCAATCAGGATCGATCTGTGGGGCGACCAGTGGGGTGATCAGCCCCCACCTCCCCCACTGGCACCTGCCTTGGCTAGCCTGGGGTCTGAGGGCTCAGGGCAGGTCCTGCATTGAGCATCTGTCCCTTGGTGGTCAGTTCATGTCACAGTGACCAGTCATTCTACTCTTCAGTCGATTTGCATATTAAGCTTTTATTATATAGGATAAAGATTAGGCTTTCAAGAACAAGGCTGGAAAAGAGACATTTTCATTAAGTGCACATATCAACAGATTTTCACTATAGGATTTTTTTAATGTAGTTTAAAATTTTTTAATGTAGGGTGGCTCAATTGGTTGGAGCATCATCCTGTACACCAGTAGGTTGCGGGTTCAATTACAGGTCAGACCACATAACAATAGGTTGCAGGTTTGATCCCTGGCCAGGAAGCATACAGGGGACAACTGATCAATCTCTCTCTCTCTCTCTCTCTCTCTCTCTCTCTCTCTCTCTCTCTCTCTTTCTCTCTCTCTCTCTCCCCCCCTTCCTCTCTATCTAAAATATATAAATGGATCCTCAGGTGAGGATTAAAAACAAATTATAAAATCAACTATATGCTATTTGAAAGAGACGTATATAAAACACAAGGGAATAAAATACAGGAAAGTTGATATAAAAGTTTAGGAAAATATATACCAGACATCTATAACAATAAAAGCATAATATGCTAATTAGACCAGGTGTCATTCTGGATGAAGCCAGGGCTACAAGGGAAGCCTGGTGTCAGGGGGAAGTGGGTGCCGGCAGCCAGGGGAAGGAAGGCCTACTCTTGCATGAATTTTGTGCATTGGGAAACTAGTGTAGTAATAAAAATAAATCAAAGAAGACAGTATTAATTCACATAAAACATTTCTGAATAGACATATTACAACTAGTGAAATTGAAGCAGTAATAAAAAGTTTTTTAAAAAACTCCCAATCAACCAACGCCTTGGACCAGAAGGTTTTATAGGTGAATATTACCAAAAATTGAAAGAAGAACTAACACCTATCCTTCTCAAACTATTTCAAAAAATTCAAGAGGAAGGATCCCAAGATTACTTTATAAGGCCAGTATCATCCTAATTGCAAAACCATATAAAGAAAGAAAAATATAGGCCAGTATCCTGATGAATATGGATCTTCAACAAAATATTAGCAAACCGAATTCAGAAATACATGAAAAAGCTCATGCACCATGATCAAGTGGGGTTTACTCCAGGGATACAAAATCGGTTCAATATCCGCAAAACAAAAAATGTGATACACCACATAAATAAACTGAAGGATAAAAAACACATGATCATATTAATAGATGCAAAAAAAAGCATTTGATAAAGTCCAGTGCCTGTTTATGATCAAAAATACTCAAAGTGAGAATGGAAAGAACATATCTCAATATTATAAATGTCATATATGACAAACCTGCAGCCAACATCATACTCAATGGGCAAAAACTATAAGCATTTCCCTAAGATCCGAAACAAGATGGGGATGTCCACTTTCACCACTCTTATTCAACATAGTACTGGAAGTCCTAAGCACAGCAATCAGATAAGAAGAATAAATAAAAGACATCCAAATCAGGAAAAAAGTAAAACTGTCATTATTTGCAGATGACATGCTATTGTATGTAGAAAGCCCTAAATATTCCATCAAAAATCTACTAGAACTGATAAATGAATTCAGTAAAGTAGCAGAATACAAAAATATATATCCAGAAATCAGTTGCATTTTATACACCAATAATGAACTATCAGAAAGAGAAACTAAGAAAACAACCCCATTTACAATTGCTTCGAAAACAATAAAATACCTAGGAATAAATTTAACCAAGGATATAAAAGACCTGCACTTTTTTATAAGGATATTATAAGACACCGAAGAAAGAAATTAAGGAAGATAGAAATAAGTGGAAGCATAGACCATATTCATGGATAAGAAGAGTTAATGGCATTAAAATGTCCACACTATCCAAAGCAATCTACAAATTCAATGTAATTTCTATCAAGATACCAATGGAGTATTTCACAGAAATGTGTATGGAACCACAAAAGACCCCTAATAGCAACAGCAATCTTAAAAAAAACAAAGTTGGAGGAATCACCCTACCTGATACCACATATACTACAAGGCCTAGTAATCAAAAAGCATGGTACTGGCATAAAAACAGACATTTAAGCACCTAAATTGGTTTAACCATTTGAAGTGCAAATCAGTATTATCTTTTAAATATGAACATTCTCTTTTTTTAAATATATTTTGTTGATTTTTTTACAGAGAGGAAGAGAGAAGGATAGAGCATCAGAAACATTGATGAGAGAGATATATTCATCAGCTGCCTCCTGCATGTTCCCCACTAGGGATGTGCCCGCAGCCAAGGTACATGCCCTTGACCGGAATCGAACCTGGAACCCTTGAGTCTGCAGGCCGATGTTCTATCCACTGAGTCAAACCCGTCAGGGCAATATGAACATTCTCTTAACTCAAATAAAAAATAATATCAAAGAGAAACAAAATAACACCGCATCTATAAATAGATGGAGGCTTGAAATAATAAGACGCCTTCAGAATATTCCAGATAACTACACAAAGTTTGTGATAGAGCACCAGGTGTATGTTAATGGGGGAAGGGAAAGAGATGTGATTAGCAACATGGCAAAGAGGCAGCTCAGGGTGAGCAGTTTTTACAATGTTAAACGTTTGTAGTTTGCCCCATATATCAAACTTTTCAAGCATTATTAGTCACAGAATCCCCAGAAATCTAACTTCTGAAACGTAAAAAATCACAATAACAGCTGCTCTTCCTGGACTTAGAGGACATTGGTCCATGCCAACACACCCCTCCTTGCTCTCCATGTGGGTCTCTGAGGACATACCATAGTGTTCCAAAGGTCTGGGCACAGGTTGAAAACAAGCCCTTGTGGGAAACAGAGTTGTGAGCTCTGTAGGGTCCCAATCCTAACTTACATTGGAGAAGCACCATAGAACATCAGTGTGATTAGGTGATGGCAGGAAGCCTAATGAGTGGTTTTAGAAGACACCCGCTCAAAGCACAGAATAGCAGGACTTCCAGTTATAATATCAAAGGTAGCCCATGTTTTTCAAAAAAGACTCCAAGGTCTCAAGCGTAACAAATGCATTTCCTATTACTCACTTAAATTGCTCAAAGCACTCTGAAAGTGCACTATAATAATCTTGAGTAATTTATTTGCATCGTTTTCTGTGCTGTAAGGAAAAAACACTCATGTCTTTTATTAATCCTAAGCAAAACCTACACAATACTACCTTCAATCACCGGACAATTGGGCAGTCAGATGCAAAACAAAAACAAAAATGGAGCCCTCGCCAGTTTGGCGCGGTCCAACCCTTGGACTGTTTGGTTCCGGACAAGGGCACACACCTTGATCATGTGCAGAAGGCAACCAATCAATGTTTCTCTCTCTCTGTCTCTCCCCCTCCCTTCCACTCTCTCTGAAAAATTAATGGAAAAATATCCCTGGGTGAGGATTAATAGCAACAACAACAAAAAAGTAGAGGGAAGAGCAGTCAGTTGCCTAAATACATTCCTGGGAATCAGATGGGCACCTGATCTCTGCGTTTGCCAATACCTAAAGTAGAAATGAAAATATCACTCTCCTTACACTTCAACATGAAGTACTCTAGCATCATAGTACAAATACAGCAGCCTTCTTTGGAGTATCAGTATTATAATAATAAATAATATAAGTGATAATTTAAGTTTTGTATGAAAAAAACACAAAAGAATGTTTCAAGTCTTTGAGTAAACTATCACACCGACCTAAATGGAAACATGAGCTTCCCAATTTGAACTCTCCCATAAGAAAAATGGAAAACTCATTTTGACATTTGTGTGTCATTTTAAACCACGATCTCTCAACCTCTCGGCTTTGATAATTCTATGCTATGAGGAGGCTGTTCTGTATATTGCAGGATACTCAGCAGCATCCCTGGCATCTACCCAGTAGTTGCTAATAGTACCTCCACTCAACTGAATTGAGATAAACAAAAATGTCTCCAGACATTGCCAAATGTTCACAAGAGGAACAAAACATCGTAGTCTGGACATGGTAGGAAAAGCAACAACTATAAAAGAAAAATATGGCAAATTGAACTTTATCAAATTTTAAATTTCTGCTCTTACAATTTTTTGTTTTTTTAAAAAAAAGTATGTCAGAGACTGACAAAAATATTTAAAATATTTATGATAAAGAATAAAATACATAATATATCTAAAAACGTTTGTAAAATTGTTTAAACTACTTTAAAAACTGGGAAAATACTTGAAATAATACATCAAAATCAGCTATACATATCATCAAGAAGTCTATGAAAAGATGCTCAACATTATCAGTCATCAAAGCAGTGCATCCCAAACCCATGAGTACCTGTACGCACCCATTAGAACGGCCGAAGGTGAAAGATCAACCATCCAAGGGCTGATGAGGAAACAGAGCAGCTGAACTCTCACAGCTGCTGTCTGGTGTGTGAAGTGGTATGACCCCTTGGAGAGCTGGAAGTTTCTTATCAAGTTAGACATATACCTATCCCATGACTCAACAATGCCAACCCTGTGTATGTACCCAAAAGAATTGAAAACATATTTATGTAAAGACTTGTACAAGATTGCTTATAGCAGCTCCTTCATCAGAGCTCAAAACCAGAAACAATGGCCAATGCCTAAGAGATAAATGGGTGAATATAACGGTTACTCCCCCAGTGGAATACTCCTCAGGGGAAAAAGGAGAAAGAAAAGTAAAAAGAAAGAAAGAAGGACTGACACATGCAAAAACATCAATGAGTCTCACAGACTTTGCAGGGAGGAAAAGAAGCAAGACATGAAAGTGGACACTCTGTGCGATTCTATTTATATGAAGCCTAAGGACAGGAAAAATTAAATTGTGGTGGCAAAATCCAAACAGTCGTTGCCTCTGAGCCACTCACTTTCTGTGCCAATAAAAATGTTTCATGTCCTGGCTGGGGTAGTGGTTATACAGGTATACTCATGTGTCAAAAGTTATTGAAATGAACATCTGTATGTTTTATTACAGAAAATGAGGAGTGGGGATAATCAGGCTGAGCAATCAGAATTAATAACACAGAAAAGAGTGAATGCAAGAAACTGGAGAATATTAAATATCCATATGTATTTGAGCCATTTTAGAAAACTTTGAAAAGATATTTTATCCAGAAAAAAAGGAGCAAACTGCATGGGAAATAAGCAACTGACAAATGACTAAGAAGACAGATTAGTAAAGTCAGAGTCCAAAAATTTTTAAAAATGCAGAAAATAACAAATAGAGCATACCATCAAAGGAAAGCAAGAGAGCAGAGAAAATGGAAGAAAAGCATTAATCAGAGATAAAACAAAACAAATTTCCCCTGAGTTGAAGAAAGTCACAAGTCTTTCTATCCAAAAGTTTTCCTAATATCAAAGCAGGGTTATTTCTAAGAGGACCATTTCTTGATACATCCTGGTAAGTTTCTGAATTCTAAGGATAAAGGTAAAATCCTGAGGATGTGTAAAAAAATTTAAAAAGAAAGAAAAAGATTAATTTCAAAGAAAAAGTGCTAGGATTGTGGGTTTCCAGATTTGGGCTTTAGATACCAATATAACATTTTCAAAAATGGTTGCCAAATTTTATTTGTACAAGTAAAAATTTTATTATGTCAGCATCATCTATCACCATCATCTAATATCAGCACAAAAAAACAGGAAGGATATGTCAAAACTACAAGCAGGCATTGCTCAAATATATATATATATATATATATATATATATATATATATATATATATATACACACACACACACACACACATACACACAAATATACCAGTTTTTATTGTTTCCTTATTTATTTGCAGATCAGTAAATATATTTTCATACAAAAATCTCCAAACATTTAGATATGTAATAAGATTTCTAGACAACTTCCAAAAAATGAACTAGTTTCCTGGAAATCTATTCTTATGATTTTCCTGGAAATCATTTTTATACTTTTTAATGCAAGGGCTGAGATATGACATCATGTGCCATTTGTGAAATATTATTTAAGGAAGATATGAATCAACATAAATATAGTAGAATGCAGGGAATTTACAATATACAGGAAATATTTTATGAATAAAACCATTAAAATAAGTATTTAGCCTAAGAAATTGTTAACAATATGGTTTTAATAAAACTTAGTCAATTATGAAAAAAGACTTCTTTAAAGTAAAATTAATTAAATTATTTTTAATAAATTCTAGAACTAAAATTTCATATACTTTCAATAAGATATGGCAAACATGGTTAGAATAAATGGATACTAAAACTTTTAACTTATCTTGTGATTGTGAAGAGAGGCTGCAAATACAATTTAGATCTTGCTCTTAGAAAAAAATACATATTTGCCCAAGTACATTTATTACAAAAATTAATTATTACCCACTAGTGCAAGAGGAGTAGGATATAGAACTTCCAAACCAGTAAGAAAAAAAAAATCTGACCAACTCAAGGAAAGATAGCCCAAGATAGAAACCCACAAAACAAAATGTAGCAGGTAAGAATAAGACCAACACCAAACAAATCAATTAACATAATAAATAGAATAAATTAAATTTTTCTATAAAAACAATGCCTAAAATTATGATGAGAAAAGAAAGGCAAAATCCATCCAGAGGCTTTTAAAAGAGCATTTTTTAAAAAAGCTTTGTTGTTGGGAGTATTACAGATGTCCCCTATTGCTCACCCCCACCCAGTTCCCATCCTGCCTCATTCCGTCACCACTCTATTGTCTGTGACCTTGGGCAATGCATATTAGCGTATAAATTCTTTGGTTAATCTCTTCCTGCCCCTTTCCCCCCTTTGCTCTGAGAGTGGTCAGTCTGTTCCATGTTTCCAGGCCACTGGTCAATTTTAAATAAAATGATAAGGTTGAAAACAGTTGCAAATATGATAAGGAAATTGAAACCAAGGAAAAGCAGGTGGCAATATTACTATAAAAGTATAGCTTAAGTAAAATGCATTAAATGGGATATTTAATATTTATGAACGATACATTCTGCCAAACCGATATGTCAAGAAACTTTATACACTGGAAAAAATCTAATTTCAAAATATATAAGAAAAGAAACTTTTAGAAATAAAATGAAAAATTGTCAGAAACTGCCATCTTTAAGGAGATAACATACCTCTTTCAGAATGAGAGAGATCAAGTAGATAAAAAATATAGAGTACTTCAGTCACACAATTAAGAAGTTTAATTTATTCAAAAGAAAGAATAAGAGAAAAAATATTTTATCTACCAAACATAAAAATACTTACCACCCCCCCCCAAATTTTCAAGGAACAGTGATGAAAAGAAATCATGGACTGCAAAGACCATCTCAACAAAACCTTAAAGCAGAACCATGAGGTAGCCTACCCTTATCCTCAATGCCATGATTGTGGAAATTAGCATGGACTTTGGAAATGAAAGAGAGCACATCAACAGAGGACTGAAAAACAATATGAGTGATATCAGACCCTTCTATAATATCCTGAGTAGATGGTTGAGTGTCTTGAGTAGATAAATGTCGTTTACTCCTTTCTCTTACCATTCTGAATATTTCATCTCACAGCCTTATAAAAAGAATTAATTATCTAGTCAGGGCCTGAATGAGGGAGTCCCCTCTGATCCTTGTCAATACTTTTTGAGATGGCAACACTAGCTTCCAGAGTAAAGAGCGGAACCCACAGCGGGGACCAACTTTCTTTTGGGGTCTAAGAGGGCCACCCAACCCAATAACCTCCTCCTGCTTCCACACATCACAGAGTGAACTCTGACCTCAGTAAGCTTCAAAGGAAAGCCATGATGGCAACACATAATAATGATCTTACTCCTTCATTCATAAACACAAATGGACAACCGACTATTGTCTGATTCCTGAGAAAAATCACAGTTAAGTAACCAAACAATCCACTGATGCTGGAGAAAACCAATAATTCAGGGATGAGAAAGGGATCTTAAAATAATTTTAATTGGTTGTATGAGAGAGATTGGACAAAATTACTTTATGCATAATGCAAGAATAGTTTGCAATGGTAGATAAAGGGTTGTGAACATTCAAAATGTAATTCTTCACATCTGAAAGATTGATGAAAAAGTCAAGAAAACTTCCCAGAATCTAGAAAACAATGACAAACAGAAAAGGTGAACGATTTCAATACAGACAACCAATTCAGGAGGACTGACATCTACCTAGTAGTTCCAGAAAGAGGTAACTAAGGAAAAGAGACATGAGCAATTTACCAAAGGAATAAAAGAATCAAATTACCCCAAACTTAAATAAACAAACAATAAATATGTCTTCATTTTAAAAGATTCCATATGATGAGCAGAAAAAAATTGGGGGTGGGGGAATCTACATGCATTACCATAAAATTTCAAAACAGCAGGATTCTAAAGATGTATTATAGAATTGTATACCTGAAACCTATATACTTTTATTAACCAATATCACCCCAATCGATTCAATAAAAAAAATTACCTGAAAATGTACTCTAACAATAACAGCAAACAAAAAAATAGAGTTTAAGAGTTGGGAAATATGCGATTTAAGAAACTATGCAACAAATAAGGCATCAAATGTAGAGGAAATGCCAAGTGCTGCCCTGCTGTGGAGTCCAGGAACTCGGAACGAAGTGCTTCCCATAAGCAAATTAATTCCAAGTAATAAATGTATCGGTGGAAGTGGATATTCTTAATAAAAAGGTAAAGGCAGCCCTAACCGACTTGGCTTAGTGGATAGAGCCTCGGCCTACGGACTCAAGAGTCCCAGGTTCGATTCCGTTCAAGGGCATGTACCTTGGTTGCAGGCACATTCCCAGTGTGGACTGTGCAGGAGGGAGCTGATGGATGTTTCTCTCTCATCCATGTTTCTAACTCTCTATACCTCTCCCTTCCTCTCTGTAAAAAGTCAATAAAATATATATTTTTAAAAAGGTAAAGGCATATTAAAATATTTAAAAGTAAAAACATCCTGCTCTATTTCCCTCTCCACTTCCAACTTTTATTAATTGTTTTTCTACTTTTAGCAACACTACTTTAAAGACCTACAATTATATGTCTTAACCTATGAAACACTCTATTTTGTTCTATGGTGAATACTTCAAATACTGGGATTTTCCTTTTTTTATATTCAACTTATAAACAAATATGCAAAACTTAATTATACAGACTCACAATCCCCTGGGTAATTCCACTGGACAAAGAAATGAACCAAAACTCAGAATTTGAGAGATTTGACAAGGGTAGTACAATACGTAGACAATATATAAGTACAACATAAATATTTTAAGTAACACTTCCAGCACATTCTAGGACAGCATGCTGATTAACATTTCTGCAGGAAAAATTGTAAATGTTTGATATATCAGATTAGATCAGATTTTTGTGAGCAAATAAATACAGATAATTGCCTCAAACATAGTTAATCCTACCACCGGACACAAAAATTAAACTCCAGGATGAGCTTCTACCCCCAGAAAGACCAATCAGAATCATTCCATATTTCCTATTACAGGGAGAAAGTATTTCTGAGAATAAACTGATACAAAGAAAAATAATGGTGAGAGACAGAAACAGAGACATAGCCTGAAATACTTATTTGAAACTCAAAGTCCACCCCTTCCTGAAGACAGTTCTATTCCTGGACTTATCAATTAGGTAAGCCAGCTTGTTTGGCAGTTTAATTTGTGTTTCTCTCATTTGCAATGAAAAGAATTCAGATTGACCCTATACTTAAAACAAATCACAAGAACTTTCAACAGGCTGGAAGAAAAGAACCATGCATGCTATCACTATTAGATTCCTACATGGACATGCAAGTAATAGCCATAGAGCAAGACAAGAAAAAGAAATACACATAATTATTAGAAAAACACAAATTAACATAATTAACAGATAATATAATGAAAATCCAGAAGAATCACTTAATAAATTAAGAGAATTCTGAGGGTGGGGTAAGTGGGTGGGTGGGTGGGGAGGAATCCATTCACATCATACAATATCCTATATAATAAAAGCCTAATATGCTAAGCATCTGGTCGACCAGTTGGCCATTCAACCAATTAAAGTGTAACACGCCAATGATATGCTAACGCTGCTCAACCACTCATTATGATGTGCACTGACCACCAGGGGGCAGACGCTTCAACCAGGAGGTTAGCTTGCTGCTGGCTGGGGTCTGGCCAATCGGGACTGAGCAAGAATTCTGGACATGCCCTAGAGCCCTCCTGTGGTGCCTCCCTGGCCCCAATCATGCACCAGTGGGGTCCCTTGCAATCCGGGACCCCTCCGGAGATGTCAGAGAGCCGGTTTCAGCCTGATTCCGCCGGCCAGGCCGAGGGACCCACTGGTGCACAATATCAGTAGGAAGGCCTCTAGTTTAGAAATAAGCTTAATAAAAGTTTTGAATGTCTTATGTAAAGGAGGAGTCATGTAGTTATTTGAGGGAAGGGCATTCAGGCAGAGGGAACAGAAAATTCAAAGCCTCCAAGTTGAGAGCATGTGTGGCACGTGCTTCAGGAACTGCAAGAATGACCAATGCAGCTACCCCGGAGTGGATAATGGCGCAGGTGGTAAGAGATGAAGTCTACTGGACTATAGGAAGAGAGCTTGGACCATACCCATCAGATCCACACTCCTAGAACTGTGGCTGGCTCACAATAGGGATTCAAATAGTTAGTTGAGTTAGGGCAATTATCATTACATTGCAATTATTTGTTGACAGTTTTTATAATAAATCAAAGCTCCTTGACTGCAGAAACCACATATGTTTTTGCTTTTATCTTCAGCATCCAACAAAGTATCTACCACATAATAAAGCTGAATAAATATATTTTGATTAATTGGTGAATGAATAAATTAATGAATGAAATTAATGGGGAAACAAATGAATAATTAAATTAACTTTTCCCTAAAACCAAGTTATACTTCTGAATTAAATCTCTATTTTATGTCATTAGAAGAACGATATACATATAATCAGACCAACACGTATTTATTAAAACACAGAAATTAGATTTGAAGAGCAAGAAGTTATTAGGCATTCACATTTTAAAAAAATTCTGCTTATAAAAAAATTGAATATTCTAACCATTACTAATAGATAAGTAGATATAGATATAGATATAGATATATAGGTATATATAGATACTAGGGGCCCGGTACACAAAAATTTGTGCACTCAGAAGGTCCCTCAGCCCGGCCTCTGCCCTCTCACAGTCTGAGAGCCCTCTGGGGATGTCCACCTGCTGGCATGCCTGATCAGCCTGGGTGAGGGGCTGATGGCTGTTTGCAGGTTGGCCAAGCCCCCCAGAGTGGACCCTCACCTCACTGGGGTGTGGCCAGCCTGGATGATGGGCTGAGGGTCATTTTCAGGCTGCCCACAGCCCCTTCAGGTTTTGGGTCCCTACTGCGGTGCCTGGGCAGCCTGGGTAAGGAGCTGAGGGGCGTTTTCAGGCTGCCCAGTCCCTTCAGGTTTTGGGTCCCTACTGGGGTACCTGGCCAGCCTGGGTGTGGGCCTGAGGGCCATTTTCAGGCTTTCAGGCTGCCCACAGTCCCTTCAGGTTTTGGATCCCTACTGGGGTAACTTGCCAGCCTGGGTAAGGAGCTGATGGTTGTTTGAAGGCTGGCCAAGCCCCCCAGTGGGGTCCCTCACCCCATTGGAGTGTGGCCAGCCTGGGTGCAGGCTTGAGGGCTGTTTTCAGGCTTTCAGGCTGCCCACAGTTCCCATTGACCCAATGTCCCAGCAAGGCTGGCTGGAAGCAGGTTTCTGGGGTTTATTTATCTTCTATAATTGATACATTGGGAGGAGAAACAAGATGGCGGCATAGGGTAGACACCGTATATGCAGCTGTGAACAACTATTTCAGAAAAACCACGAAAAGAACACACGGACACCACTCGCACCCACAGGACGGCTGGCTGAGTGAAAATCCTACAACCAGAGAAGAGTCTGAGACTCAGAGCAGCAGCGGAAGCAAAGTACAGAGGTACGAAGGCGCG
>PVJC01011314.1:0-41858 GCA_004026665.1 Murina feae | reverse complement strand
GATGGGAGAGAAACATCGATCAGCTGCCTCCTGCACACCTCCTACTGGGGATGTGCCCACAACCACGGTACATGCCCTTGACCAGAATCGAACCTGGGACCCTTCAGTCCGCAGGCCGACGCTCCATCCACTGAGCCAAGCCGGTCAGGGCAGGGAACCTGATTTCTTAAGACTCGTGAATCTGCTTTCTTTCCTCAGTCCTGGCACCAACTGTGAAAAGGTCAGGGTGCTCTGGGAGGAGACGCGCGCCACCCCCCTCGCCCCCAGTCCTGTTTTCTTCGGACGGTGTTGAATGGATTGGGACACTCTTAAATGTGCGGCTTGGGAAGGGAAGGGAAGTCCAGTGTGTATTGGGGAATTCTAACTTCGTTGTAATTGGAGACAAAAATCACATTCGCTGATTTAAAGACACTAAGTCTGAAAGAAACTCTTTGTGCTCAGGATTTAGAAAAAGCAAAAGCAGCCTCCTTTTGAGACAAAGTCCTGCCCAGCAAAACCCTTCGTGGAGGCAAGAGGAAAATCGTGGGGAAAGATTTAAGCCTGGCATCAGCACAGTACATTATGCATGATAGTCTTCCGAATGTGAAAGCCACTTCCAGGCCGTCATCTTCAGAAAGCAGCGGCTGGTTTACAAGGCGACTTCAGCTTCCTGTTGTTGTGTGAAACTGAAGTCCAGGAGGACAAAAACAGGGCACCTTCTCTCTGTCTGTCACCTCTGAAATGAGAAAACAAGTACTTTCACTCAGCGTCTCAGTCGCCACTCCTTGGGAGACTTCCCAGTAATAAAAATAATGATAGCTAACAGCCGTGGAGCGCTTACTTTGTTCCAGGCACTTAATATGCATGTTGTCATTTAATCCTCTCGGTGAGGAAGGTTGTGTTTTGTTTTGTTTTGTTTTTTATCCCCATGAAAATAGCTGAGGAGACTGACGCTCAGAGAGATTAAGAAATTTGCCCAAGATCACAGTGTTAGAAAGGGGCGAGCTGGAATTAGAACCCGTGTGACCCTAGGCTACAGGCCCTGCTGCTTCTCGTCCTATGCATTAGAAAACGGTACTTTATTTTCCTAATACTCAAGGTCTGTTGTAAAGTTGGGATTCTACTCTAGCTTTCCGAGCTCTAAAGCTCGTTATTGTTATGTTCTTTCATGCTACCTCCCCTAATTAGAATTGAGCACTAGCCCTGGCCTGTGTGGCTCAGTTGGTTGAGCATAGTCCCATATACCAAAAGGCTGTGGTTCCATTCCGGCAGGCTGGATCCTGGGTAGGGGGTCTGCAGGAGGCAGCTGATCCATTTGTGCTCACACATTGATATTTCTCTCTCTCTCTCTAAAAATCAATAAACTGTTCTTTAAATAATAATAATAATAATAATAATAATAATAATAAAAAATAATTGAGCATTAGATTGAAAATATCCTAGCATCTTAAAGCAGAGATTAATGAACTCTGGCCTGAGGGCCAAATCTGCCCACTACCTGTTTTTGTAAATAAAGTTTTATTTTGAACACAGCTGTGCTCACTTGTTTAAGTGTTGTCTGTAGCTGCTTTTGTGTTACAGCTACAGAAATGAGTAGTTGTGGCAGATATTGTAAGGTCCACAAGCCTGAAATATTTACTATCTGGCTATTTACAGAGAAAGTTGGCTGACTCGTGACTCAGAGGCAACATTTCCTTTCTTTTTTCTAACTAAGCTTTGGCTCAAGTCTTCAGGAGCAGTCGCTTTGAGCAAGAGTTGGTGTAGTAATGACTAGCCTGGCTAACTGTACTTATTTTAAACCTGAGAGATTGTCTGAGGCCAGGAGGAGTGGCCAGCAAACACAAGCTCAGAGGCTGTGGGTAGCACGCTATTGGTCTTTGGTGTTCCCTAGAATTCCAAGAAATTAGTATTTCTTCTGCATCCCCAGGATCTTGAACACTGGCCAGAGACATAGTGGGCACCTGTAGCTAATTGTTGCGTTAACAGAAATATCTTGCAATCAGTCCCTGCATTCTGTCTCCAGTGCCTGGCTGTTAGGATCCTCTCTCCTGCTCATTTCCTCCACCTCTATGTACCATAACTCATTCACTTTCACTTATGCAACACTTTGTTTCTTTAAGACTTAAATCCTGACCATTTGACCACTCAGGAAGGTCAGGGTTGCTAGGTGGGCTAGAGTACAGATGGCTTTGGAAGAGGACTGAAGTGATCAAAACGATGCTTATGATATGTTAAACAACCTGTAACGGGGAGAGGGGACCAATTAGGAATCTATTTGAGGTGATCATTGTATGGAGCAGGGCAATTAAAATAGAGAGAAAGGGACAAACTGGAGAGATACTAAAGGAAGTTCAGCATTTTCATACGTTAGTGATCTGTGATCTGAGGAATGAAGAGAAGGTAAGAGTAAAAAAAAAGAGAGAATTTCAGTGTTAGGACAAGTACATTGTGTTGTCATTGACAAAAATAGATACTTTGGAAACAGAAGCAGGGTAAAGGGATGAGCGAAAGTGAAAGGTATTTGGAAATAATATTGGGGATCTCCTTGTGATATGTTAGTGGCCTAAATGGAGTAGGGCATATGGCGTTAGTGTCAATTTCATGATGAGGACTAGAGATTTTGACCTAATAAGAATTGGCAAACTGACTTGTTTATTCATTCACTCAACAAATGTGTATTTCAGCAAGCAGTGTGCCAGGCACAGTCCTAGGCCCTTGGGGATTATCAGTGAACAAAACAAAGATCCCTGCTTTTGTGGAGTATGCATTCTAGCAATAGAGACAGACAATAAATAATGAACACAATAAATAAGCAAACTGTAGAGTGTGGTAAGGTGTTAAGCGCAATGGAAAAAAGATCAAGTAAGGCAGGGTGAGGTGGCTGGAGGCTCTGGTGGCAGGGTGAGGACCTTTGTAATTTTAAAGCTGATCCCAGACAACACCTAGAGCTTTTCCCGTTGATCCCTACTTTGTTTTTCAACTTCTGACTAAGGTGACAAAAGAAGAATTGTAGGGCATTGGCTACTGTATGATATTTTAATATAAAGATCCTTCTATATGCCACATCTGGAGGCAATTTGGAAAAAAGGGGGGACTTCTCGTGGTTCCCGTTTCCTGAATGAGTAGTAGCACTGAGATGAAATTCAGATGAGTTGAGGCTGTTATTTTTCAGTAATTTAAATGTTGTCAGAAGGAAGAGCTTTGTTTATAAACCGCTGGGTCAATAGGAAATGTAGCCTCATTATTCACATTCTTCTGAGAGGCTCCCAGTCAGAACACAAAGGGCAGAGGGGTACACGGAGGACTGAGACTTAATCACCTAGCTGTGGGGTCTTGTTCTTTGTGATGGCATGGGAGGGGGGAGGGGGTGGGAGGTAAAGAGCTAATTTTATTCTTTCTTGGAAGAGATGATGGACTTTTTGTAAAGGTCAGGATTCAGGCAGTTATCTGGTGATGCCTTGGAACGTAGGTAGACCCTGTGTGTCTGCATCCTTCCCCTTTTGGGTTATTAGTGATGAAAGTCCTTGCTGGAACCCTAGCCAGTTTTGCTCAGTGGGTCCACCTGTGAACGGAAGGGTCCCAGGTTTGATTCTGGTCAAGGGCCTGGGTTGCAGGCTCGATCCCCAGTGTGGAGGCGTGCAGGAAGCAGCTGATCAATGATTCTTTCTCATCATTGATGTTTCTATCTTTCTCCCTCTCCCTTCCTCTCTGAAATCAATAAAAATATATATATTTTTAAAAAGTCCCTACTGGGGTCACACACTAAACAGCTCTCAGGTTTCTGAGTTTCTTCTCTAGGGGCTGGTGTGCCAAAGATCCACTTTAATTTCCTTTGTCCCCCGTTGGCACCTTGCTTATTTAGGGTCCTCAGAAGAAGGGATATTTTTAAAGAGGAAAGAGGGAGAAGAGAGGGGTTGTTTGGACAGTGTCAGCAGACACATTTGATACGCAAGAGTGGTAGGCATTGTGATTCTAAAGTAGCCTCAGAGAAACGTCCTTCTTTGATGGGGAAATGAGCTAAAAGTGGAAGAAAAGCTGTGCGTGTAATGGCTTCTTTTTCTGTGTTGCTTTTTCTAAGCCAGTGTAATCCACCAGGTGCATGGCAGGCAGGACGCATAAAGGATGCCCGTTGTGCAGCAGAACCAAGTCCTCCGCCTCCCTCTGTGCTGACTGACGCAACTGCAGCCACAGCAGCAGGCAGTTGGCTTCCTGGGAAAAGTCTGGTAAGAGCCTTGGGTCAGTCAGGATATTTGGGTTTGCCTGGTACATGTTCATTAAGACAGAAGGGTGTGTGATTTAAACAGTTTTGTGGGGTTTTTTTGTGATTGTTGTTAATCCTCACCCCTGGATTTTTATTTATTTATTTTTAGATAATGGGAGGGGGATAGACAGAGAGAATCATTGATGTGAGAGAGACACATGTATTGGTTGCTTCCTGCATGTGCCCTGACCAGAAATTGAATCTGATACTCTCAGCCCGTGAGGGCCAACGCTCTAACCACTGAGAAAACCGGCTAGGACTTAAACAGTTTTTATTTTTTTTAAACATCAATTTATTGTTCATGCATTCATTGGTTGCTTCTTGTGTGTGCTTTGACTGGGGATTGAACCTACAACCTTGCCCTTTAGGGACGACGCTCTAAGCCACTGAGCTACCCGGCCAGAGCTTCAACAGTTTTTAATGACAATCTTTTTGTGCTCAGAGAAATGGCCTCACATGTACCATCTTAGGAAAGGAGCAATTTTAGTTAGAAGAGCCTTCACCAAAGTAAGATCCTTAGTGGCAATAGCATTGGTTTAATATTATGTTAAGTATTTGTACCCCTCGCCCCTACCCGATTCAACAAACACTTATTAAACTGCTTGTAGGTGCTTAGGAGTCTGTGAGGTGCTATGGACCATCAGGGAATAAACCCAAATTAACAATTCAAAATGAAACCATTGTTCAAGAATCTACTTAGGAATTTCCATTACTGGGAGCAGTGAGCAAATATGAACCCCAAATTAGTGATGCCCCCTGCCAATTCCTCCTCCTCATATGCACACACAGATGTGCTCAGGTAGAAATGCCTTCAGCAAATGCCTGAAAATACCCAGGGTTTTTTACACAGGGCCAGTTGGCTAAGCTACCCCATGGTGTTGCCTCATTGATGAAATGCTGATTAAGCTATTTGTGCTCCATAATGAGCCAAGGGGTCATTCTCTGTTTCTTGTCAACTTCAAACAGGCTGGGCAGTCTGAGTTTGTTTTAACTTTCCTGACTCCCAAATGCCTTTTGTCTTTATCAGACTTAATTCTTATCTTTTCAGAAATGGAACTGTTTCTCTTTTTCCTGTTTCCTCGTGTTTTCCTAAAACATGTTTCTGAAAATGGAACAGGCAGGAAAAGCACCCAATTTTGGTTTGTTTCAAACTGTCTATTTATAGAATTTTCCAGAGTCAGTCTTTTTGGTGTCCTATACAGGGGATTCCATCCCAATCGACCTTGAAAGGCAATGGAATTCAACAGGCATTTTGAGCATTTTGTGAGTGTCTGCTTTGTATCTGGCTTTGTCCTGAGGGAGTTAGAGTTGAAGCAGGATTAGTCCCTGCCCTTGAGGAGTTTAAAATCTAATTGAACAAGAGAGGCAACAGTGGCTAATCAAGGAATTTACTTCTGAGTGTTTGAGATCACTGGCTGCAGCGTATCTATGTATAATGGCCAAAAGGTCCATCAGTTTTAGTCCGTGTAACATAGTAGATGTAGTTGTTCTCTCGAACGCAAATCAAGGGAACCCAATCCAGGCGTTATGGATGCTTCAACTAATTTTCTGGCTAATTTGGTTTAGCAAGTTCTTTTCCTAATTGTGTTTTGGTTCCTGACTCTATGACTCTGAACATCAAGCACTCAGTCCTGCCACTTACCCTGAAGAGCTAGAGCTGCATCAGGCGTGAGTCCAGCTCTGGAGCTCACTGCTAACCTCAGTAGGTGAGATAGTGAAGGGGAAAATAAGACACTGGTGGGGGGGGGGCGGGTGGCTAGCTATCTGAACCTGTGCCAGTAACCTGCCTTCTGACATACACTCTTGCCTGCCTATAAACTCCATTCTTATCAAACTCCATTCTTATCTGTGATGCCTGTCCTGCCTCGCAGAACCTGTTTCCTGGAATACTCCCATTTTACTGAGACCATAAACCATGAACCATCTACAATCCCCGGAGGGGCTAGTGCCAATGCTGGCAAGCCTCTGGGTGTAATTTCACTTCCCCCATCCCACCTCACGAGGAAAGCCTGACCCATATCTGAGGAAAGGAACTAAGAGTAGAAAGGGAAGCTTCATCCATATTCATCCCTCAGGATTTGGAGACTGACTCCCCTGAATCATGGCACTAGTGCAGTCTGCAATAAAGGCAACTTTTCTGAATATTCTCTGAGTGCCCGGCTGATTAATTCTTATCTGCAACAATAGGAAAAAAGGGAGAAAGTCATTGTTGCACAAGAACAGCTGGAACCATAGGACCAGTAACTGGGGTCGTGTCCTGAGAGGCTGGGAGAATCGCTTCACTGCTTTTTTTCAGGGTAGCTTCATCTACCTACATCATGATATACAGGAGGGATTGTAAGAAATGCTTTGTGCCCTTTGGATGAGAAGTGTGTTCTGTAAGGTTTATCAACATTTTTTGAATAAATTTACAAAAAAAAATTGGAAATAATGATAATAATAACATCTAGCCTTTGTTGAGTGTTTATTGTATGCCTAGCACTCAACTAATGATAGGAATACAGCTCTAATCTGCAACGCTTTTATATCTGCTGGTCCCCCCAAATTGTCAAAATATTCATTTCTAGCCCTGGCCGGTTTGGCTCAGTGGATATAGACCATCGGCCTGTGGACTAAAAGGTCCCAGGTTCTATTCCGGTCAAGGGCATGTACTTCGGTTGTGGGCACATCCCCAGTAGGGGGTGTGCAGGAGGCCACTGATTGATGTTCATGTCACATCGATGTTTCTAGCTTTCTATCCCTCTCCCTTCCTCTCTGTAAAAAAATCAATAAAAATATTTTTAAAAATTCATTTCTAAATGGGGTTTGCTTATAATCCTATATAATAAAAGGCCAATATGCAAATCAACCAAATGACCAGTTGCTATGACATGTACTGACCACCAGGGGGCAGACACTCAATGCAGGAGCTGCCCACTGGTGGTCAGTTGCTCTCACAGGGGGAGCACTGCTCAGCCAGAAGCTGGGCTGACAGCTGGCGAGTGCAGTAGTGGTGGTAGGAGCCTCTCCTGCCTCCAAGGCAGCACTAAGGATGTCTGGCTGACGGCTTAGGCCCCACGTGGGAAGCAGGCCTAAGATGTCAGTTGGACATCCCTCAAGGGCTCCCGGACTGCACTGGGCGTCTAGTCTGTTAATAATTGTTAACCTGAGTGATGGGTTCATGGAAATTCATTATACTATTTTCTCTACTTTTGTATTTCAAAATTTTCCATCATAAGGGGCTTTGAAAAAAAGGAAAGAAACTAAATAAATTTCATTAAAATAAATAATCTCTTAGATAAAAGATGAAGGAAAATAAAGCATTTATCTTGTAGTATTTACTATGTGACATATCCTCCACCTTCACTAGGACTTTCTCAAGGAATTGAGCAAAAGCTTATGCTCTTTCTAACACATCCATTGCTCTATTAGTCCATATGGTTTTTGTTTGCATTCTTAGAGAGGCCTGGTGCACGAATTTGTGCACTAGTGGGGTCCCTCAACCTGGCCTGCAGGATTGGGCTGAAACCAGCTCTCTGACATCCCCCAAGGGGTCCCGGGTTGCAAGGGGGCACAGGCCGAGGGACCCCACCAGTGCACGATCAGGGCCGGAGAGAGACATGGGAGGTTGGCCAGCCGGCGAGGGACCACAGGAGGGCTCTAGGGTGTGTCTGGCCCATCTCACTCAGTCCAGATCGGCTGGACCCCAGGAGCAAGCTAACCTACTGGTTGGAGTGTCTGCCCCTGGTGGTCAGTGCATGTCATAGTGACTGGTCAACTGTCTGGCCCCTGGTGGTCAGTGCACATCATCACAAGCAGTTGAGCAGCCTTAGCATATCATTAGCATATTACCCTTTGATTGATTGAATGGATGACTGGATGACTGGATGACCGGACACTTAGCATATCAGGCTTTTATTATATAGGATTGTTTTGAGAGAGGGAGAGAAACATTGATTTGTTGTTCCATTTATCTGTGTATTCATCGGTTGCTCCTTGTATGTGCCCTGACTGGGAATCGAACTTGCAACCTTGGCATATCAAGATAATGCTGTAACCAACTGAGCTACCCAGCCAGGGCAGGTCCATCTGGTTTCTAAGGGCAGGATCCTTGTGTTTCATGTTGGCAGTCTGCAATGCCAATGGGTGAAGCACCAATGCTACTCCTCAATAGTCTCTCAGACCTACTTATAGTTCAAAACCCAATAAAGTATTCTGAAAACAATCTCTGTGTGCTTTAGACAAAATTTCATATATTAAAACTGTCAAAGCAATGAATGGCTGATGATAATTTTTGCCTTATAGGAATGTCCTTAAATGTCCATTCTCTGAGTGGGTGTGCACATGCATGTACAACATTTGGGACTTTGGGGTATAACCAACATTTATTTCCAGATATTTCACAACCTCTACGATTAGATATAAGCCCCATTTTAAAAATGAGAAAAATGAGGCTGAGAGAAGTCAGAGCTCACAATGCCCATCACTCTATGAAGATGAGCCCCGGAGGCCTGGAGTATGGTACCGCTGGAGTTCAAATCCAGGCTGCTTTGACTCAAATGTATATCCTCTCAGCACGTTTTGAAAGTGTAGTGTTAGCACTGGATTTTTTTTCTCCTGTGGAAACAGCTTCTGTTACAGGCAAGACTGAGTCAACCACATGCTCCACAGAGCCTGGTGCGGGGGAAGAGTTGGGTGTAACAACATGGCAGCGTTTCCTTATCACGAAGCAACACTCCCTGGACTCTGTTTGAATTCAGTCTGCACACCAAACTGAACAGAAGCGAATTGTCCCATCTGTTGACAAAACCATCCTCCCTGACTTCAAAGAACCACCACTTCGGAGGGAGAGCCCCCCGGGGTGCAGAGAGAGATGGAGATAGAAGCCCTGGCCCAGCACACAGCCTCTGCCTGTCATCCCAGCTGACTTCTCTTTGAATCCAGGGCTCTTCACCACCCAACCCCCAGCCTTCACCACCCAACCCCCAGCCTTCGCTGCCCAAACATACTCAAGGCCCAAATCCCGTTTGAAGTGGATGTGCTACTCTTCACACCGCCTGCTGCTGAGGCTCCCGGATCAGAGGAAGGCTCCCCTAGGGGCCCGGCCACCTAGGCCTCTGCCAGCAGCGCGCTTTCAGCCGCTCGCTGGGTGATAATGGCATTGGGGCGCCGTGCCAGGGACTTAATTAAAGTGGCTTTGTGGGTCTCGGGGGCAAACACAGGTCCAGAACTACCTGCGGGAACTTGTTTTGAGTTCTGGTTCTGCCTCTCGCATCCTCGGAGAGGTTCGGTTCACAGGAGCAAAGGAAATGGAAGAACTGGACCAGCTGTCTACATCCTAAAGCAGAAGCTACTGCTTTCATGTTAATCACCATGTTAAAAACATCACCTTGGTCATGTCTCTGTTGATGTAGAAATGGTCAGTAAAACGTATTGGAGCCCTGACTGGTTTGGCTCAGTGGATAGAGCGTTGGCCTGCGGACTCAAGGGTCTGGTGTTCGATTCCGGTCAAGGACATGTACCTTGGTTGCGCACACATCCCCAGTGGGGGGTATGCAGGAGGCAGCTGATCGATGTTTCTCTCTCATCGATGTTTCTAACTCTCTATTCCTCACCCTTCCTCTCTGTAAAAAAAATCAATAAAATGTATTTAAAAAAA
Organism: Murina feae; assembly: GCA_004026665.1. NCBI lineage: Eukaryota > Metazoa > Chordata > Mammalia > Chiroptera > Vespertilionidae > Murina > Murina feae. The sequence continues at coordinate 31,980 of PVJC01011314.1, read as the reverse complement.
ATGTATTGGAAATGGCTCATAGGATCATGGGTTGGAGTGACACTTTCTTTTTCTCCTTTTGAGAATATTCTGAGGAAGAAATTTAGAAATAGATCTGTAAGGTGATTAGTTGTCTTAAGTTTAATTACATACCCTAGTGACTACCTCTCTCAATGACTTAAACTTAAATGAAAATGTTGAATTATTTTGCTATGAGGCAAGTATTTCTTTATAGATATTTCAATTGTAGCTTTAAGGAGGAAAAATATTGTTTTTAAAGGACAATAAAAAGTAAAATATAAGCCCTGACTGGTTTGGCTGCGGACTGAAAGGTCCCAGATTTGAGTCCGGTCAAGGGCATGTACCTTGGTTGCAAGCACATCCCCAATAGGAGGTGTGCAAGAGGCAGCTGATCGATGTTTCTCTTTCATCGATGTTTCTGTCTCTCTATCCCTCCCCCTTCCTCTCTGTAAAAAATCAATAAAATATATTTTTTAAAAAGTAAAATATAAGATTCCCTTCCTTTTAAAACACGTAAGTTTTACAAAGGTCATTAATTTTTAAAAATATATATATTTGTATTGATTTCAGAGAGGAAGGGAGAGGGAGAGAGAGACAGGAACATCCATGATGAGGGAGAATCATTGACTGGCTACCTCCTGCACGCCCCTTACTGGGGACCGAGCCCTCAACCCAGGCATGTGTCCTTAACCAGAACTGAACCCGGGACCCTTCAGTCTGCAGGCTAATGCTCTATCCACTGAGCCAATTCTGTTAGGGCAAAGTCATTAATTTTTGTGTGTGTGATTTCGTTTGATTATAATTGTTGGGGTATAATCACAGAATATATTTGCTTTTAAAATATTATTTTGCAAAACGTAATAGTTGTTTTTCTTAATCTGGAATGACATATATTTGGAGATATACATATGGTATATATATTTGGATATATATCTCACATATATGTACGTGTTATTTAATTAGTGCCAGTTTACCTCCTAGCCCCTAACCTCCATGAAGGTAGGAACTGTGTCTAATTTGTTCACCACTGTACCCCCAGTTCCTGGCACGTATTAGATACTCCAATACCTGCTGAATAAATGACTGTTCAAAGTAATGTGATATAATGATGATGGTGTATATTTGTTTTTATACTATAAGAAGGCCCACTTTTAATTTTTTTTTCTTATTAAGATCCTCAGGTTATAAATTTAGATTTTTGTCATTTTAAGAAATCATTAATGTTTATCTACAAAGAAATGCGATCGAACATGTTCTCTGCATTATCAAAGCCGAGGTGCCACAGTTTGCCAGTGGGACTGAGAGTTTCAGGTAACTGGGGACCAGTAAGGCACCATGTCTACAGGGGCCACTTGTCTTGGTGACACTTATAAATTTTGCCGGGGGATGAAATAGCAATAACTGTTTCTTGGCGTTACCAGGCACAGAGTCCCCGGGTATTTGCACAGTCGCTGTGCTGCACCTTCCATTTGTAAAGATGACCAGCAGAAGCGGCAGAGCTGAGTGGCTGAAGTCCCAGGTCGGTGCGGGCATCAGGAATTAAGACCATGAAGAATGCACGTCACTCCCAGACAGATGTGAGCGTGGACCTCGTGGTGTGCTCCCTGCGCCCGCCTGAGCTTCCTGGAGAGCTGACCCCCAAACTTCACGGAACCACCCTGTACTTCTTCAACAGGAACCTGGTGACAGGGAACCTGGTGAACATCGTGAAAACAGCTACAAGATAACCTCTCCTAGGAATAAGGAGTGTTTGGTTGTGCAGGCGTCAGTGAGCGTGGAAGGGGCGGTTTCATACACAGCCTTGCAGACGAGACCGGCATTGTCCGAAATTTGCTGTTTCTGCTGCCAGTCCCTTATTCCCCTCTGCCCTCAAAAGATTTTTAAAGTGGTCAGGGCCATGATGTTGCCCAGTCTTGTTACCCACTTTCTTTTTTCTTGATCTTTTGTTTCAATGTCTGCTTTCTTTCCCCTATGTGTGCTCTCTGAAGCGGGATTGTGGGGTCAAGCTATAATTAGTTTATATATGATGTTTAATTCGCTGTGGCTCTTCTGGCATTAGATTCAAATGGGCTTTGATGTCTGGCTGGAGCTTTGATCCCAGACCCTCAAATGGTGGTCATCACCCCAACTCAAAGGATTGTCCTTTATTTTTTTCCCTCCTATTTGGAGACAGCTTTTCCCAATTACATCATTTGTGTTTGTTTGGCCATAAAAGCTGCAAGGCATCATTTTGTTGCTTTGCTCTATGGCAAAATGTGCAATTGGCTGCAATAGAATGTTCACTGCAGGATCAGGCATTTGAAGAATGACACTCGGACTTGGTTGGGAATGCTGTTGGGAGCTGTTCGGCCCAAAGGCAAACAGTCTGGCTGTATGATCTGAAGGTTCCTTTCCTGTGGCTTTGCCCAGGGAATATCCTTAAGCATAAGCTACACCACTGTGATACGTTCAGTCAAGACCCTTTTTCATGCTGACAACTTTATCTTACGCTCCAGATCAGTGGGGGAGAGGGCAGATCCACTCCATCCTTAGTGCTACCCTTTCTGAGTGTGAATTAGCCGTTTTTCTGAGAAGGCAGAGGTAGAGCGAAGGGAGGGGTGAGCAAAAGAATGAACTAGGGCTGAGCCGTACCAGAAAGGAGATAACAAAGTAGCTTTAAGGAAGAAGCACAGCAACTGTTTTAAAAAGAAACAGAAGGAAAAAAAAAAAAACAACTAAAAAAATAAAAAATAAATAAAATAAAAAGAAACAGAAGGAAAAATCAAAACAGAGAAAAGTGAGACCCTGTTGGCAACAGAAAGGAGCAGTGAGTGGGTGATTACCTTCCTCCGCCTTCCAATACCTGCCACTGAAACAAAGACCCAGAGGAAAGAAAAGCCAGAGAACGAGGCTGGAGAGGAGAAAATCTGGCTGTTGGGTTCAGAAGAGAACAGGGGCAACTCACCCAGTCACACTTAACCTGACGACATTGGGAGTTTTCCTGGAAAAACAATTAGAGCATTGAGCTCCTCGCCTCTACTTCACTTGACAGCCTGAGTTTGTTTTAATTGGCGTGTGAGTGAACAGCATTATTTATTAATGTGTAATGGATACTGTGGAAAGCATAACCTTTTTTCCTATTTGTGACCATTTTATTGGCAGAGCCATTTGAATACATTAATTTTAATATTTAAACTTGTTGGGAACACTTTTTCACGGAGATGTACAAGCTGTTATGGCAAATGGTTTGCTTTGGACCAGTGAGCCAACTCCAAAGTGGCATTTGGCGAGGAGAGGGGTGGGAAGGTGGGCAGTTTTGGAGAAATAGCAACTTGTCAGTCTGCTTTAACAAGATTTATTAGTAGTGTGCAAAAACATGTTTCAGCTTTCCGCCCAACTATATAAATAGAGTTGTCCATGTGTGATATAACACAGGCCACAATAATAGATTCCACCCAGCCAGAAGGAATCTGATTCAGAATTAGAAAGCAAGAAACTTGCCTAGAAATGAATAGAATGAATAACAGAGGACACTGATGAGTGGCATTTGGCCAACAGGACCAGTCAGTATTTTCTAGTGCCTCAGTAAAATTCGGGAGAAAAATTTAGTTCCTGTATTATCAAGTACAATGCTTGGCATACAGCAGGCGTAAAGCACAGGTGACCTGAATAAAACGGATTTTGTTTTAAAAGCTGATGAACACCTGAACATGATTCCATTTTTTAGTTCTAACATACGATCATGTTAATTATGATCACGATTGTAGTTGTAGTTCCTCTCATGCTTGTGAGGGGCAGCCCTAGGGAGGTGGTTGAGGAACAGCAAGAGTTCTCTTTTTGTTTTTTGGTAAATGTCAACTTGATTCTATTTATCTCAGGGATTAAAAGGGTACTACTAAGTTAGTTAGAAAGTACATGAATTAAAAGACAATGTGTAGCCTGGCTGGTGTGGCTCAGTTGGTTGAAAGTGATTCCATGCACCAACAGGTTGCTGGTTCAATTTCCAGTGAGGGCACATGCCCAGGTTGCAGGTTCGATCCCCAATAGCGGGTGTGTGGGAGGCAACCGATAGGTGTTTCTCATCAATTTTTCTATCTCTCTCTTCCCCTTATCTTTCTCTCTCTCTCAAATCAATAAAAACATATTTTTCTTTAAAAACCTACATTTTCTTGAGTCTCTCTCTAATAATCATCAGTTGAATGCTTGCAAGGCATTGTCCTGAGAACAGTAATACTAAGAGTATTAAAACAGTCCAGGGAACTTTGTAATGCAATTGGAGAGAAGAGATACACATAAACAGATATGTACAAAGGCATATGTGTACATACCTAGATAAATAACCATACAAATAACATTTGGTAAGAGTCAGACATTCATGCTGTTAGTTAACTGAAGTTCAGAGCAGCGATGTGAACTGATCTTGGAGGGAAAGTTAGCCCACCCAGAGGGGAGAAATGGAGAATTTTCAGCAGGGGTAAACAGTGGGCAAAGGTGGAAGAATCTGAAATCATGATAGAGGATGCACTCCTTTACACACTTTGCCTGAACTTCAGCAAAGCGTGACGTGCTGGACTCAGTTTCTGAGGCTCTTGCATGTCCTGTTTTTTACAATAGATGTGGTACTTTTCCACAGACAAGTGGCATTTCCAGACCCCTATCCTACTGGAAGTCCCTGCGACCCGTCTCAGGCCGAGATGACCATACCACAAAGGCTACTGGACGGGGTAAATTTATAGAACCTCTAGAGGAAAAAGAAGAGAAAAGGCTAGAGCTCATATAAGCCTTGCTATGTGCCTGCCACATTGTAAACGCACCCCACACCCCCAATGTACATATGCTATACTATATTTTATTATAATTCTTCCAAAGGGCAGATTCTGTTAGTAGCTCCTTTAACCGTCAAGGAAACAGAGGCATAAAGACGTGAGTCTGGTCTCAGAGTCAGAGCTCTCCTGGGCTGGGCGCAGACGAAATAACAATAAGAAACTCACACCCCAACCCGAGCGCGCACAGGAACCCAGAGCTTGGAGAAGAAGCGACGCCCCCCCAATTCTAAGTGCCGTCCACAGGAACACCGAGGCAGCCAGGGGACGCCGAGCCCAGCACCTTGAGAACATGGCCTGTGCTCTGCGGGGCTTGCCTTGACGGAGCGGCGCACACAACCACCCCCGGGAGGGCGTCCCTGAGGCCACCCGGCGCCGCGCCTGGCGAGTGAAGGGGACCTGACGCGGTCCAGGGGGCGAGGACGGGGCGCGCGGGGCAAGGGCTGAGATGGTGTACACGCAGCAACTCGGCGGTGGAGCTCCAGGAAGTTCTCTGGGGAGCCCAGCCGCGGCGTCCCTCCGCGCACCCGGCTGCGACGCCGGCGGCAACCGGAGGCTGGGCTCGGGGCGCTCGCCCCCGGCTCTGTAGGCGGGGAGGAGCCAATAAGGAGCGAGCAAAAAGTGGGTGCAGTCAGCCCGGGAAGGGGGCGCAGGGACCCGCGGGAGGAGCGGAGGAGGAGAGAGGGCGGGGCGGCGGGGCGGCGGGGCGGGCCGGGGCGGGAGGAGGCCGGCGCTGAGCGCGCGGCGCCCCTGACAGACGAGCGGGACGCCGGGGGGAGCGCGCCGCGGAGCCGAGGGGCCGGCGCGGGGAGGCGGGCGCCAGGCGGGGGGTCGCCCGGCCGCCGCGCGTGACGTAGCGCCGGGCAGGGCGTTATCAGCTGCGGGGCCGCGGCGGACGACGCGCGGCGCAGCGGACGGCGCCGCTGGGGCCGGGACGGCTGTAGCCCGCGGGCCACGAAAGCTTGCCGGCTGCGCCCCCCACCCCCCCGCCGCCGTGTCCCACCGCCCGGGCGGCATGAGCCCGCGGCCGCAGTTCTGAGCGCCCCGCTCCTCCGCCCGGACGTCCCGGCCGAGGTGACGGGTGCTCGCTGCGGGGCTGGGGGCCATGAAGCCGAGCCCGGCCGGAGCGGCGAGGGAGCTGGAGCCGCCGGCGCCGGCCCGGGGCGAGCTGCGCGCGGCGGAGCCCGAGGGGCGCTGGCGGGAGAAGGGCGAGGCGGACTCGGAGCGGCAGCGCACCCGCGAGCGGCAGGAGGCCACGCTGGCCGGGCTGGCGGAGCTGGAGTACCTGCGCCAGCGCCAGGAGCTGCTGGTCCGGGGCGCCCTGCGCGGCCCTGGGGGTGCGGGCGCCGCGCCCCGCGCCGGGGAGCTGCCCGGGGAGGCGGCGCAGCGCAGCCGTCTGGAGGAGAAGTTCTTGGAGGAGAACATCTTGCTGCTGCGGAAGCAATTGGTAGGTCGTGCCCCGAGGTGGGGGCACGGCTGTCGGGCAGACGGGTAGGAGTCAGGCAGGTGACCTGGGCGTTGGGGGGGGGGCGGGAGAGCCTCTGGCCGGGGAAATTCTCGCGGCTTCCGGACCCCCCCCCCCCGCCCCGCCTTCCATGACCCCCGTTCCCGCCTGCGCCCTGCTTTGTGCCAGGTGAGGGGCTGGCGACCCCGAGCCATCTGCGGGGCTCTTGGGGCGGCCTGGAGGTAACCTTTCATCTCTCTGGTTGGAGGAGTGCATGCAGGCGCCCTCCCCGAGGGTTTGCAGAGCCCTCATTTAAAATGCCATCTCCTCTGGAGGCCTTCTTAACGTCAGGTGCTCCCACCGAGAGGGGACAAAAGCCGAGGAGGGGGCCTGTGGCGCGGCTAAGTGTCCGATGCTGAGTTTTACGATTCCACGGAAGCGCACGTAGGAGCCCTGCCCCTCCCAGAGCTCTCCCCGGCATGCCAGCGTTTGCTGGGGCTGCTGCTTAATTTCAAATAGAAGTCCTTTGTACCAGGCAGCTAAGACAAGCTCAACGGATGGAAATTTGGCTGGGAAAGGGCCCCTCCTCTTACATTTTCTACGTACTGCTGGCTGTGGCTGGCGGCGGAGGTGGGAGAAGAGCGAACCTGCTCCCAGGCAGCATTAATGGTGTTGGAATCCTGCCAGTGCCTCGGTCATTCTCTGTCATCTTCATTAACGGGGGAGAAAAAGAACTTTGGCGCTTCATGTGTATCCGTGAACAGCTTTGGACCCCGCCTCGGAATGATGGCGGCAGCTTTGTTTCAGAGACCTCAAAAATGTAGTTTTGAAAGCAGCAGCAGGAAAAAAAAAAAAAAAATCCTTATCTGACCATGTGATACGATCTGAAACTAGACACATGCCAGATAATGTCCCCTGTGCAGAAAGGAACGCGGCGATGCTGTGTGGTTGTCTTGTACTATCTCTTTTCAGATAATTTCTCTCTTTCTTGAGCCTCAAAGTACTCTTACTGCTTAGGTTCATTTTTTTTCCCCTGAAGAAACTCATCCTAGCAGGCAAGCATATGGTTTATACCAAAGCTTCTTAAGTCAAAGGACACACAGAGGAGAGGAGTAGCAATTCGGAATCTTTTTTGTAAGGACGTATGCACATCACCTTTAGTGTAACGCCTCTATTTGGGCATTTTACTGTGTTTCGCTGGGATTAGACCAGGTACTTGGAAGTAACATTGATTTGAGCCCATGCTTGCCAGCGATGCCTGGTCGCTGACATGTCACGCGTTGTCGTGTACAATAGCACCTTTTTGTCTTTATGAATCCCGGGATTGTGAGTGGCACATTCCCGTTGTCCCCGGAGGGGAGCGAGGCAGCAGCGTGTCGGGAGAGTTCCAGTCCAGTCAGTGTTTGTGGCACTATTTTCATTTGTAGACTTGGCATTTGTGATTTGAACCAGATGCCTTTGAGTGTGTGTGTCCCCCCGCCCTTCCCCCCTTTTCCAGCATAGGGAGCACTAGGTGGCGGTGTGAGTTAGCGCTACAGATCTGTCACCTTTGGAAACCCGAGTTGAGTTCAAATCTGGATGGACCTTCCCTGGAGGGTTTTGAATTCTGCCAGCTCACATTTTCCTTGGCACCGGCTATTAGTATTAGTTTCTCACTTTCAAAGGCCCTAAGATTGATTAAACGCCACAAAGCAACTAATAGAAAACAAAGCTCTGCAGGACATATGGCCAGAAAGTCCCACCTAAGCGAGATAGGCAGTCTGTTACACCTCAACTTCAAATTAAAGCGTCGACTGTGAAGTAGTTTTGTAAAGCATGGGCGCCATGCAGATCTAATAAAATCTCAGTGCATTTCTTCATTCTTCCCTAACTTCGTATGTATTAGTTGAAACTAAGAGCAAGTGTTGCTTTTATGAAGAAACTTTATATTACCATCAAATGTGAGAAAGTGGGATTAAACATAGGACTTGAAGTTTTTCTTTATTTCAGGGCATCCAGTAAATTTTAGTTTTGGAGGATTTAGTGAACTCTCTAAATGGCCATTTGAAGACTTAGGCCAGCAGCAGCCTTTCTGGTTCTTTGTCACTGGAATGTGTTCATTTTTCCTTTCTCCGTTTCTTCCTAATCAGAATTGTTTGAGGAGAAGAGATGCTGGTTTGTTGAATCAGTTGCAAGAACTTGACAAGCAGATAAGTGACCTGAGACTCGATGTAGAAAAGACATCGGAAGAGCGCCTGGAGACAGACAGCCGTCCCAGCTCAGGTGAGTGTGTGAGCACCTCCACAGCGTCCCACGCAGGAGCTCTACCTGCGCCCTGAGCTCCCCGTTCCCAGTCCTGCACACGGCAATGGAGTGTGTTTCCAGTGCAGAGGGAATAAAGAGGGCGTCCGCCTGCCATTCAGTGGTAGGAGAGGGAACTAAAACCAGACTACAACATTTTTAATAATGAGATTGAAGGAGTCCCCTGAGTTTAAAAAGAAAAGGTTCTATTCAGATTTCTGGAAGAGCGGTCCTCCTTTGAAATTTGAGGAAGTCAGAACTGGGCTAGAAAATTAGTCACACTTCAACTTCCTGAGACCACTTTGAAAGTTTTTTTTTTTCTTTTTCTTTTAAACCATTTGGCTCCTTAATATAGATTTGTTTTCTCTTCAAGTCACTCTTTCTGAAACGCTCATGATAATGTTGGGGCTGTGATAGATCTAAGTCTCTTTTCTTGCACATCTTTAAAGGTTGGGTCAAGGGGGATCAATTTGACTGTGAGAGTAACTTTGAAATGTATCCATAGTTATGAGCTCTTTGCTTTTCCTAAGGATTGCTTGGCACAAAACCATAAAATCAGGACACTAGGGTCCAGTGAGCCAGAAATGCCTTCTCCCCCCTACTTCCCATTCTTACTTTTTCTCGAAGATGATCCTTTTTTCCTTTTAAGCACATATGTGTATTATTGCATGACATGATCTTAATTCCAAATGGTGTCTTTCTTTGTAGGGTTTTATGAGCTGAGTGATGGGGCTTCAGGATCCCTTTCCAATTCCTCTAACTCGGTCTTCAGTGAGTGTTTATCCAGTTGTCATTCCAGCACCTGCTTTTGCAGCCCCTTGGAGGCAACCTTGACTATCTCAGATAGTTGCCCCAAATCTGCAGGTAAGCCTTTTTAGAATTAATATACTTTTTTTTTTTTAATTGGAAGGAGTCAAAGGTTCCGTAAAGGTTACGTGGCTTCAACTCCTTTCACTGATGACAAACGAAGGCACGGAGAATTCCGTCAGCTCGCTGCCTTTAGTGCCTGTAGTTGCATCTAGGACCAGGAAGACCGCGATCCTGGTCCTCTTCGGGTGCCACGGGGCTCTGTATTCAGCTCATCTTTGGAAATCCTGTCCCGATAGATGCTTTGAGCTGTTTCTGAGCCTTTGCTTAACAGGCTTTGTTAGGCTTCAACTTGTTTGTTTTTTCTTTTGAAAACCACTTTGGGTCTGTTTTCTTTAATAATTCAAAGCTAAAGCTTACATCACGATAAATATCTGTGTCCGCCTGGCCACGGGCTGCTTGGCGCTTCAGGGAGCAGGGGCCCTTCCCTGTTCTCCAGAATGCTTTGTCTGATGGCAGCTGTCCTTTCAGCAGGCGGGTGGGTTGAGATCCCCTTAGGCCACGGGCCGTTGTTTCCCCTTTTGGGCTGTCCTTGCAGTTGACTCCACAGAGACTCATGCTGTGTTGGTACTGGAAGAGTCTGCATTCCTGCTATGCACCACTGTATGCTTTTACCTCCGTTGGCTCCTCCCAGCAGTTCGGCAGGATGCAGGTGTTGTTGGCTCCATTTTATGTATCAGAAAATGAGGCCTAGTTTATGAGAAAATGAGGTTAGATTAGGTAAATTGTTTAAGGCTAAATAGCTAGTGAGTGGCGAAGATAGGACTCATGCTCTGGACTAACTGTCAGGTGCATGTTTTTCCATCACATCACACCAAGGGAATTCTGAAGTTGTTGTGTTCAACCTTTTCGCTGAAAAGGGGAGAAATCTGGAGTTAGATGCCGTTCGTCAGAGGCTCCTTGTCTGCCGAATGGCAGAGCTGTTGCTGAAACTTGGACTCCTTCCTTAGTCCTGCTTTGTTTTGATTCCTCAAAAGAGCCCAGGAAATATGGAAAGTGGAGGAGCTGTAGGTGCTGGCACAAGTCGCTGCACTCTTGGTTTGTTTGTGTCCTCCACCTGGGTCTGAGGCTGAATTCTTCAGCCCAGGCAATGCACACATAACACCAACAACTGAAGCTGCTAATTGGCTGGTGTCTTTGTATTTGTACAGGGTGCGTTGTCAGCAGCAATCATTTGGGGAAGCAACAGATCGGTGTTACCTAAAGTGACTGGGCCTCAAGTTCATTGGTAATTGCTCCCCTTCACTCTGCAGATCTGGTTTCAGAGGGAAACTTTAAAACCCATTAAGGGCACTTGGGTATAGGTTTTCCTCAAAGACAGACCCTCTCCCAAATGCTACATCTTCACATAATTGAGACAGTTGGGCTGGATCTTGGGGGCTGAGATGTCTGCCTTGTTCCTTAACTCTAAGTAGGAAAAAGGGAGAAATGGTAAAGTGTAGGTTAATGTGCCTTTAAGCAAGGCAGATAGGCCTTAGGGTATAGAGGAGGAAGGGTGGGCAAGGATATTGGCAAGAGATGGTTCTCTTTACAATGAGCTACTTACTGGGAGTGGAAGTGGAGGGAGAGAGTGGACATGGCACTTTTACAATGGTCATTTCTTTCAAAATTAACCATTGACTTCTGAATCTAGACTATGTTTTTCCCGAAACTGCTAATTATCATTAAGGTTCATGGAGCTTTCCATTAAAATTAACATAGAATCTGGCACATAGTAGGTTTTCAACATTGAATGAATAAGTATAATAGAGGACAAATTATATAATGATAAAAACTTTGATTTTTTTCTCTAACTGAAGGTCATTTAAGGGGACTTGAAAGTTATTCACTGAGATGAGAGAGCAAAATCATTTAATTAAGCAAGAAAGCTTGATTTCATTGTTTTTTGGCATGTTTGTATGATGTGAACATTTATTCATTAATTCTACTTAATCTATTAAAGTGTTATCAAGAATTCCTTCTTAAAAATACTGTTTTTTATGTTAGTGTCTGATTATTATTTTTAAAAATATATTTTATTGATTTTTTACAGAGATGAAGGGAGAGGGATAGAGAGTTAGAAACATCAATGAGAGGGAAACATTGATCAGCTGCCTCTTGCACACCCCCCACTGGGATGTGCCCGCAACCAAGTACATGCCCTTGACTGGAATTGAACCTGGGACCCTTGAGTCTACAGGCTGATGCTCTATCCACTGAGCCAAACCAGTTAGGGCCATGTCTGATTATTATTTAAATTTGAGTAGTCTGTACTGAAATTTGATTAATTTCCCTGACCTTTCAATTGGCAGTAATATTTGAACATATGTCATTAAGAATTAGGTCTAAAAAATACAAAATGAGAAGAAAGTCCATAGAAAGTATAGTTTATCTGAAGTATTTTAAACAGAAACCAGGAATAGAACACAGAGGGGACAGTAGTCTAGAGAAAAAAAAAATGACTCAAAACATTGATTTTTCCAGTTATAATACAGTATACATATTTAATGAAAATTTAGAGAATAGAAAGCAAAGGAGAAAGGTGACACCTCTTGTTTTCGTACCACACACACCTAAGATGCCACAATTAGCAGCTGGGTGTGCTTATTTCAGACTCTTTTTTGCATCTGTTCAATCTTAGTAAAATTATAATCATAGTTTGGTATTATATCATGATTCTCACTAAACTTTAAAGTGTTTTCCCATAGTATTTGATAATTTGAAAGCATGTTTGGCCTTAGCCAGATAGCTCATTTGGTTAGAGATTTGCCAAAGGTTGCGGATCTCCAGTCAGGGCACATACAAGAATCAACCAATGAGTGCATAAATAAGTGGAACAACAAATCGATTCTCTCTCTTTCACCCTCTCCCTTCCTCTCTAATATATATAATTTTTAATGGCTGACTGATTTTCCTCCAGAGGCTACATCATATATTAAAATTTTCTTTGTTAAATATTTTCCCCCTCCTCCAGTAGTCTGTGCTGTATGTAAACTGGTAGAGTGGCTCCTGGAGTATTTGTTGATTCTTGGCATTCTCTCCCTCCCCATGCATTTGTCTTCCTGGGAGCTGGCCAGGGTCAAGCTGGTGCTGACCAGTTCGTCTCTTCAGAGTGTCCCTTTAAATGTCTTTCAGATCTCATAGGATGGTTGGACTGTGCAGAAGGCCGCTGTGAAGACCAGGCCTCAGAGGCAGTTTGCTGTTTCCCCTCCACATCACAATTTAATCCCCTTGGTGTCATTGCAGATGTGAATCCCAAGTACCAGTGTGATCTGGTGTCTAAAAACGGGAATGATGTCTATCGCTATCCCAGCCCACTTCATGCTGTGGCCGTGCAGAGCCCCATGTTTCTCCTCTGCCTGACAGGCAGCCCTCAGAGGGAGGAGGAGAGGCTGGGTAACCACACCAATGACATTTGTGTCGGATCTGAGCCAGACTCCATCAAGACGGATGCGTCCTTACCGGCTCCGAGTAGGGTGTGGTCTGCTCCCCACCCCTCATCCAGCAAGAAGATGGATGGCTACATCCTGAGCCTGGTCCAGAAAAAAACACACCCTGTAAGGACCAACAAGCCAAGAACCAGTGTGAACGCGGACCCCACCAAGGGGCTTCTGAGGAATGGGAGCGTCTGTGTCCGAGTGACTGGGGGTGTCTCCCAGGGCAATCCTGGGAACCCGAAGAATTCCAAGCAGGCGCCTCTGCCCTCAGGCGGGGTTCCCCTTTTGGACCATGGGACGTTCTCCCCACCGAAGCCGTGGTCAAAAGAATCGAAGGCAGAACACCTGGAAAGCAAGAGGCTGCCCTTGCCGGAGGGCTGCTCACCCGGTGCCGCCCCAGAACTTCAAAGCAAGCACCCCCCAAAAAGTGCCAAGCCTGCCTCCCAGGAGCATGGCCGGTGCCCCGCCACCGCGACAGGGGAGGCCCCCAAGGAGAGCAGCCACATCCCAGCTGCCTCTCCAAAAGAGAGCCCCGGGAGAGGCCTCGCCCCGCTGCACGAGAGCAAAGCGGTCTCGGTCCCACCGCCCAAAAAGATGGCGCAGAAGAGCAGCCTGCAGGCGGCCCCTCCGGCCGCGCCCCCGCCTGCCCCGCCGGCAGCGCCCCCCTCCGCCTTCTCCGGGGAAGAGCGGCCCGCCCTGGACTTCAAGAGCGAGGGCTCTTCCTCCCAAAGCCTGGAAGAGGGGCCTCTGGTGAAGGCGCACTTGGTCCCTGCGCCGCCACCGCCGGGCGTCCGGCCGCACCGGGGCGCACGGACCGCGGCCGCCCCCAGGGGCTCCGCCCTGAAGCACAGGGCCCAGGTCCACGGCCCCGACGGCGCCTTGCCCACCGTGAGGGAGAAAACCCGGGCAGCCGGCAAGAAGTGTCGGTTCCCCGACGACCTGGATACAAATAAGAAACTCAGGAAGGTCTCTGCCAAAGGGAGGAGGAGTGGGGGCGGCCATGCCGAGGCGGGTCTCCCCAGCCGGCCGCTGGGGGCTGCCCACCGGCCCGGGAGCAGGGCGCACGGCCACGCGCGCGAGGCGGTGGTGGCCAAGCCCAGGCACAAGCGCACCGACACGCGGCGGTGGCGCTCGGCAGCCGAGGTCTCCTACGAAGAGGCGCTGCGGCGCGCGCGGCGGGGCCGGCGGGAGGGCGCGGGGCTGTGCGCGGCCGCCGTGGCGCTGCCCTACGCCAGCCCCTACGCCTGCGTGGCCAGCGACTCCGAGTACTCGGCCGAGTGCGAGTCCCTCTTCCACTCCACCGTGGTGGACACCAGCGAGGACGAGCAGAGCAACTACACCACCAACTGCTTCGGGGACAGCGAGTCCAGCGTGAGCGAGGGCGAGTTCGCGGGCGAGAGCACCAGCACCAGCGACTCGGAGGAGAGTGGGGGCCTCATCTGGTCCCAGTTCGTCCAGACGCTCCCGATCCAGGCCATCGCAGCCCCGGACCTGCACAGCAACCCCGCCAAGACCTTTGTCAAAATCAAGGCGTCCCATACCCTCAAGAAGAAAATCCTCCGCTTCCGGTCCGGCTCCTTGAAGCTGATGACGACCGTGTGAGTGCACCTGGCCGCGGGGGGCGGAGAGGGGGCGCCTTCGTGTTGGCGCTGTTTGTGTAGTGATTTCATGGGAATGGTTTTCCCTCCGTGAAGATGGAACCCGAGTCAATGAATGTCTCTGCTTCATTATGTGTGGACACTAGTGCCTTTAATGGAAGGTGAAGAATGTCTTGCTGGTTAGAAGTAAATATTGAGGTTTTTCAATGGTGAATGCATACGTTTTGTGGTATTCAGCTGATTTCTGTTTCAAATTTCCTGAGCACCTGTGATGGTTTCATTGAGATGAGACCCTTTGGTCTGAAGGTCAGGTAGATGGAATTATAGGACATACATTTGCTTCTCGGTCCTTTAGGGGGCAGTGTCTCCAGGAGGGCTTTCCTATTGAGGGGCATCACAGAATTGTGTGGAGTAGGTATGAGGGAGCGTGTTTGTTGTCTGTAATTTCTTAACGCAGTCAACATTTTTCAGTCCTGCACCCCCATACACCCCCATCCTGTCGTCTCAGAACTGTGTGGTTTCCTGGACTCAGAACTTGAAGACCAGACCCTAAATCCAGAGAGCTAGTCACTTGGATGGGAGGCTGGTAATACCCTTGAAGGGATTCACTAAACTTGTGCTACACTTGGTGCCTAGGCCCTGGTTAGGGTAAGCATTTTTAGGGCTGTTTATCCAGCATTTTGATGCCTTTTTCCTCCCTAATTTGCAGCAAATCCAACCATTCCTCCCTTGGAGGACTTACTTGCCTTTGGGATAAAGTTTTGGTCCGTGGGTACAGAGAAATTCACTCCTAATGAAATAACCTTGGGCGTGACTCCAAACCCACAATTGCTCACTGAGCACTGTGCCACCTCAGCCTTGGCCCACACACATGTTAGTGCAATGCAGTCCAGATTGGACCACTGACCCTGTCTGGAAGGAAGGGCTTTTTTTAAATAATAAAAAAATGAATTGTTTTTGGTAAACAGTATTGTGTAAAATTGCTTTTTATACCGATACAAGCATGTTTTGTGCATGAGTAGTATTTGTTTTGGTATTCCTGTTGATGTTAAATTACTGTGTGATATAAACAGTATGTGTTTTTATATATCATTGTGTAAATTTAATATAACATTATATGCTGTAATAAATGATTTGTTTTACTGCTGTTAAGTTTGTTATTTGGGCATAAAACCAGATGTTTACACCTATAACTCTTGTACTGATTATTGTGGGATTTATATTGGGCCCAGTCTAGCATTAGAATATTATTTGCATTAATTAAGGCAGGTTTTAAGTACTTTCTTTCAAATGGATGGTAATAAAGAGGGAAAGCAAACCACTTCTTTAAAACAGTTAAGATACTTCTTTAAGATTTAAGGTAAATTTGATAGATGTGGTTTAAGGAAAATATTTCTTAGAATTCCCTCCAACTTTTTACTATAAAATATTTATAACGTGGAAACATTGAAAGGATAGTACAATACACACTTGTATAGAAACCACCTAGATTCAATAATTGCTAACATTATGCTGTTCTTGCTTTAACTCTCTATATGTATTTATTAGGTTAAGCCATATAGCAATGCTGGTTTTGAAGGTCAAAGACAGATTTTGGCCATCTTTCCTTACCACACAGTTGTACTATTTTAAAGTAAATTTCAGGCATCATGATATTTCATTTCTAAAAACGTAAGCGTTTATTTCCTAAGAATGGAAGATTCTCTTATAAAACTACAATATGATCACACAAACACAAGGAAAATGTCAGTAATTCTTAATACCAAATACTGTTTTTGTTTCAAGAATTTTTTTTTAAATCTTCACCCAAGGACATGTTTGTTTGTTTTTTTAATTGATTTTGAGAGAGAGAGAGAAACATCGATCAGTTGCCCCCCATACACCCCCCAGACTGGGAATTGCTCCCCCAGACTAGAGATCAAACCTGCTAGGTGTGTGCCCGGACCAGGAACCAAACCTGCAATTTTTTTGGTGTATAGGAGGATGAACAAACCTACTGAGCCACCTGGCTGGGCTTGAGAATTTTTAATAACCCCTTCTCCCTTTTGCCCAACGAGGATTCAGTCAATGTTATTGCATTTGGTTGTAGATCTTTTATTCTAGAACTAGAGGACCGGTGCTTGAGATTTGTGCACTGGTTGGGGGCATGGCCTTCAGGGATTAGCTGCTTTGGGAGCAACCACTCATCCTGGTCAGCTGAGCGGGTGTGGACCCATCCACTGAGTGGCTGTGGGAGCAGCCAAGCCACACTCCCATTGTGGAAGTGCACCGACCACCAGGGGGCAGCTCTTGCATTGAGCGTCTGCCTCCTGGTGGTCAGTGTGAGTCATAACGGCTGATTGATCGTTAGGTCGCTGGGCTTTTATTATATAGGATAGTCTTTTCTTTTTTCAAAGTGACATTGTGTTTTGAAGTCAGGACACTTATCTTCTAGAAGGTCCCACATAATGGATTTGGTTGTTTCTTTATGTTGTCTTAACATCTAGTCCTTCTGTGTCCTGTAAATTGTGTAAAACTTGTTTGGATTCAGTTTAACCATTCTTAGCAAGAAGATTTTACTAGTGATCTTGTGCACTTATGTTGCTTTACATCAAAGAACATAATATTAGGTTGCCCTACTATTACTGAATTTAAGAGTGGTCCCTGCCCTGACAGGTATGGTTCAGTTGGTTGGAGTGTCATCCTGTGCACCAAAGGGTTGAGGTTCAATTCCAGTTGGGGCACATACCCAGGTTATGGGTTCAATCTCTGGTCAAGGCCCTTATAGGATATTTCCCCACTGTCCAAAATCAGTTTTTAAAAGGGGGGGGGGGAAGACCTTTAAAAGAATAAGGATGACCCCCTGGCTAAATGGGTAAGTAGAGATTTCTTCACTATAAAGTTTGTTTTTCTTCCTCTTTGCAAATGTTTGGTATTTGTGGGTGACTGTTTGGTGCTGTGTGGATACCCTATTTTTCACAAAGGACTTTAGTATATATTGCTGATCTTGCCTGAATCAGTTATTGCCTTGAGAATGCAAAATGGTAGTTTTCTAAGTATCTTTTCTACTTTTATTAATTGACATTCTACCAAAAGAACTTTGCTTGTTCCTATATTCCTCTTTTCTTTTGAATATCACTATGGACTCAGGGATTTTTGTTCACTTGATATCTTACAATAACCTATAGCTGTTGTTCTTTTGGACGCTCAACGTGTCTGCAATTTGGCAGTAGGAGGACAAATTTTGTTAAAAGTAATCTGTAGATCAGCTCAATCTCATATTTCATATTTATTATGATGTGTACTCAATTAAGATGAAATTTTCAAATGCAAATTTAAATACAATACAAATCTCTTAACTACCCATTTTTTAATTCTGCCCTGGAAAATTTCTTTTCTTATACTACATAGAACCTCTTATCTCCAAGAAGGCTTTTACCTGAGAACACAGCAGATTAGTTCCTTATTGCTTATAAAGGTAAGACTTTTTTCCCCCAACAAGACATCCTTTTTTCAATTAGTCATCTTTTACCAAGACATCTCAGACAACTCCGTTCTTTAAAATGTTGTAGAGTTGTGTTTTTTAATATTTATATGTTTTATATGCAATCAGTCATCCTGCTTCAACTAGAATTTCTTTGATTACCTGATTAAATCTAAGCCAAGTGCAAGTGAGGCATGATCTCACCATCTTTTCTAGTTCTGTGATCTGATCTCTTTGGGGGCAGGCTATAAAGTTTATTGTGTAAGGCAACTGTGACCTGCAGTCAGTTCTTGAATCATTTCCAAGTTGTTTCCAAAGAGCATTATTCTCAGAAGAGGAAGCTTTCTGAAAACCAGCTTCTGAATAGTTACATTTTAGGTGACAGAATGCCAAATGAAAAGAAGCATGAAAAACAGGATTTTTTTTCAAAGAACACAGGGTTTGTCCTTTTCTGTCTATTGCTTGACCTCCCTGTAGTTAG
The DNA here is from genome assembly GCA_004026665.1 of Murina feae. Lineage (NCBI taxonomy): Eukaryota > Metazoa > Chordata > Mammalia > Chiroptera > Vespertilionidae > Murina > Murina feae. The sequence goes on along the minus strand of PVJC01011314.1, from coordinate 13,629 downwards.
CAGTTGTGTTGCACTTGGAAATTTGGGTTTTGTCCATTATTTTCAATGACAAATAGCTGCTATTATTTTTACAAACAAAAGAGCTCTTTAAAATATTTCCCTTTATTTAAATAAACTAGTTAAAATAAATTACAAATGCTCATCGTCAAAAAGAAAAAATATATCTGGACAATGCACAGGTGTTTAAAATTTTGCTTCATCCTCTTTAAATTATACTCTTCAATAAGTTTGGTGTATATATTTCCATACTCTGTTATATGCACATAAATATATGACCTTTGCATTTTTTTCTTCAAAATGAAGACTCAATCTACCTATATTCTGTAACTTGCTTTCTTCATTCCATGGACCTGTATAGTGGGTATAATTCCCAAGTCTCTTTAGTGGGGTCTTTCCTCCCTGAGAAAAAAGGTACCAAATTTTTTGGGCTACTTACTTGCCTTGCTTACAAAAATTCTAATATTTAACAACAAAGGTGCTACCCAAGTGCTGTACATTTGCACACATATTGCCTTTCCAGTTTTCATACATGTTTTATTACTTTCTTTGTATTAAGAGTCCACTTTAAGTAGGATATTATTGTCAGAATCCTGTGAGGCTTGCCTAAGGATTTTGCCAAACCGAGAAGCTACTTATTTGTTTCTGCCAGGTGCCTCAAGGGGATCTCCAGGTTGGACCACCTTTTAAGTTAATTTATCTACTTTGGGTTTATCTGACTACAGAGGTAGTAGAAATTCAAATCCTAAACCCACACGAGGTTAGGCTGTGGTTACATCTTTTCAGAGGAGATCATTTCCAAGGCAGAAGAGCTTCCTTATTTTCATCCTGGACCAACAAGTGCATGTTTTTTTCCTGGACTAACCTTCCCACTGAGGGTGTAGCCCTTTGGTGCTCTCAGCAATGTGGGAGCCTCAGTCCAGATCCTACCCTGTGAAGGCCAAGTCCTTGTGCCTGAGTGCATGTTGACGTCAAAGCGCCTAGCTTAAGGAAGGAACCAGCAACCTCTCTTCCTACTCCCCAAGGGTGGGCCAAACTTGGATGCCTTTCTTTCCAGTGGAGTCAGTGTACACTTAAGAGAATGTTTGTTAATAGTTTATCCACCATTCCTAACTCTTTTACAGTGAGATGATTTATTTAGTTCACCACATGACTGGAAACAGACACCATACAGCTACCCATTGCCTTTGCCAGTAAACTGGATTCTCCTTCCCCCCTTGTATTTTTTGGTACAATTTTACTGAGATACAATAAAATGCACATATTTGAACTGTACAACTTGATCTGTTTTGACATGTATACACCTGGGTGACCACCACAATCAAGATAACAAACATTTTCATCATTATCGAAAGTTTTCTTGAGACTCTTTGTAATCCATCTCTCCCTCTACTCCATTTCCCCTGGCCGTCTTGGATCTGCTTTCTGTTACTATAGATTATTTTGTATTTTCTATTATCTTGTTTAAATGGAATTAAACAGTGTGTGCTGTTTTTGCTTGAATTTTTTAGTTTCCATATTGATGTTTAGGTTTGTTCATGTTGTTTAATGTCTCAAACGTTCATCTCTTTATTGCTGAGTAATATTCCTTTGTATAGATATATAACAATTCGTTTTCCTATTGATGGCCATTTGGGTTATTTCCAGTTTGGGGCTATTACAAATAAAGCTGTGAAGAACCTTCACGCACAGGTCTTTGTTTCTCTTGGGTAAATATTGAGGAGCGGAATGCCTTGATCTGATGGTAGGTATATGTTCAACTTTCTTTTTTTTTTTTTAAAAAAAATATATATTTTATTGATTTTTTTACAGAGAGGAAGGGAGAAGGATAGAGAGTTAGAAACATCGATGAGTGAGAAACATCCATCAGCTGCCGCCTGCACACCTCCTACTAGGGATGTGCCTGCAACCAAGGCACATGCCCTTGACCGGAATCGAACCTTGGAACCTTCAGTCCACAGGCCGATGCTCTATCTACTGAGCCAAACCAGTTAGGGCTCAACTTTCTTTAGAAAATATAAAAATATATCTCAAATTGGTTGTGCCATTTTACATTTCTACAGCAATGTATGAGAGTCTCAGTTGCTCCGTGTCCTTGCTACCATTTGGCATACTCACACTTTTTAATTTTAGCCTATCTAAAATTACTGGTGAGTAATGATGTTGAACGTCTGTGCATGTGCTTATCTGTGTTTCATTTTTGGTGAAGTGTGCATTCAAATAGTTTGTACTTCAAAAAAATTGGGTTTTTGGGCTTCTTATAAATGAATTGTAAGAGTTTCTTTCATAAATTCCATGGAAGAGTCCTTTGACATATACTGTGAATATTTTCTCTCTGTGGCCTGCTTTTTGCTTTTTTTAAAAAAATATATAATTTTGATTGATTTCAGAGAGGAAGGGGGAGAAAGAGAGATTTAGAAGTGATAATGATGAGAGAGAATCATTGATTGGCTGCCTGACTGGATTCAAACTGTGACCTCCTAGTTCAGAGGTTAACACTGAAGCACTGAGCACACTGGCCAGGTCCTTTTCACTTTCTTGAAGGTACCTTCTGAAGAACAAAAGTTTTAAATTTTGATCAAGTCCAATTTTCTATTTTTTCTTTTATGATTTGTAATTGGATGTCCCATCTAGGAAACTTTATCTTATACTTTCTCCTAGATTTTATCTTTTACTTTCTTCTAGAAGTTTTATGGTTTTAGGTTTACATATAGATCAATGACCTATTTTGAGTTAATTTTGGGGTATGATATGAAGTAGGGATAGATACTCAATTTTTCCAAAGAGATATTTAATTTGCCTAGAACTATTCGTTGAAATGACTTTTCCTTCGGAATTGGCAGCTTTGTAAAAACAGACAAAACAGTTGACATAATCCATATGCCTATTTTTTTCACCAAATGCTTTATAGTAAGTATTGACATCAGGTAGGGCAAGTCCTCCAACTTTGCTTTTCTCTTTTCTTTGATTACTTGAGATCCTTTGCATTATCATATATACTTTTATAATCAGATTGTCAATGTCTACAAAAACAACAATAGCAGCAACAAAACCCTGTTGAAATTTTTAATGGTATATGGAGTATAGTTCACCATAGAGATATTGTTACCTTAAAAATAATGTCTTTCAGTCCATGAGTATATTATATTTTTCTACTTATTTATGTCTTCTTTAAATTTCTTCGGCAATATTTTATAGTTTTTAGTGTAGAAGTCTTGGTCTCCTTTTGTTAGATTTATTCCTAAATATTTTATGATTTTGGTGATACTGTAAATAGAAATTTTGAAATTTTCATTTTCTCATTGTTTGCTAGGAATATGTAAGAATACAATTAATATTGTATATTAACCTTGAACCCTGCATCTTGCTAAATTCATTTATTAGTTATAATAGTTGTTTTGTAGATTTCTAATCCTAGCCTTGTTGATATTGTCCTAAAGGTCTGGAAACCTTTGTCCATTTTTTTCTTTCAATTGTTTCTTTCTGTTTTTCAGTTTGGATAATTTCTATTGCTCTAGCTTCATTTTCCCTTATGTTCTGCTATTGAGCCTATCCACTGAATTTATTAATAGACAAGGTCTACGGATTTATTTCTTAGACACATGTACTGTGCAACCCCAGTGGCCCATGATCTTGGTGTGCTGATTTGGAACTCTAAGACCCCAAAAGCGGTGCAGCCTTCCGTAGCCCAAATTTTCTTCAGCTGCTTAAGGTTTTCAGGGAACTTGTTGTCCAAACCATTGGCCACAACCTGGCTGCATTTTCCATCCTTTATGTCCTTTTGTCTGTTCAAGACCTGAGCTGGGATTCTGCGAATGGTGATCACGTGTTCCACCTCATCCTCTGTGAGCTCTCCTGCCCTCCTGGTGCAGTCAATGTCTGTTTTTCTCAACACCTCTGAGCATATCTTTGCCCTATACCCTTACCTGCGGTGAAGGCAAAGGCTATTTCCACCATCCATGGATATTGGTGTTGAGTACTGGCAAAATGTGCTGGAACTTCTCAGGGACCACTCGAGTCAGGGCTGCAGGGTGGGGAGAAGGTCTCCTGTGGAAGAGCATCCAGTGAATTAAAAAAGTATATATCCGTTTCTGTATTTTTCATTTCTAAACTTTCCAATTTGATTTTTTTTTTGGCAGTTTCTATTTCTCTAGCTGCCTGTAGCAAACACTGCTCCAAAACTGGGGCCTGTCCTCAGGATAAAGTTGAATAACAAAAGGGAGAGAGAGAAAAAGGAAACTCCCACCCCCCTAATCCACCAGCTATTTTTGCTTTCACAATCTTTAGGTAGTTTATTTTCCCCATATTTTTGTCAGAGTTTTTAATTGTGATCAGTAGGAGGGATAGGCTATAGTGGGCTCACACTGCTATGGCAGAACCCAAATCCACGGACTCATTTATTTTTAATATTTGTTTTGAAGAGAATTCGAAGACCTAATAGAATCCTGCAGGAGAGCCAGTCGTGTGCTTCCCTGAAACTCCCCACCCTCCTCTGAAAAACACAGGCTTTCTGTGTCCTGGTGTCAAAACCTCATGCTACAGTAAGAGTCCTTATAAGCAAGGAAATCCTTTATCAATGTTGAAGAGGGTGTGTTTAAAATTGGCACAATTTTATTTTACTTCCTTCTAATCGCAAACCTTTAATTTGGAGGGTGGAGGGGAGTTATATAATTATTTCTATACACTTACTTCTTTGGGGGCAAAGAAAAAAACAAGTTCTCTAACATACATATATATATTGCTTAAAAAGTGGCCGAAAAGTGCCTTTTGTTTCCTTGGGAGTCATTTAGTTTAGTTTTCAGACTTATCACTTTTAATTATTTACCTGATGATCATATCTCTGATTATAATATAAATATAGTATGTAATTACACTTTTGAAAATGGGTATTTACTTCTTGGCCCACAGTGGTTTTTTGGAGCTGCTACAACCTATCTGTTAAACATAAGGTGCAGCAGCATGGAGCCCAGAGCTGACTCAGAGAATTACTCTAATTTGAGGACCGTTGCCCAGGTAAATAACAGCTGCTGTGGAATTATTACAGCTGAAGTGGCAATGAATAATTTACCTTTGTTCATCTGTTTAACTATATCAGATGAATATTTCAGGATTACCAAAATATAAAAAAAAGCCAAATATCACTAGTTCAGCTAGTTGTATATTTTAAAGGGAATGCTATAAACCGGTAGGAGAATGTAGAGTGGCTCGAGATTTTTCCTTGGGAGATTGTGATTAATGATGGGTAACATCAAAATGATGAGAATGTGAATTTGGTTTTGGTAAACAACCTTAATATCTATTTATCCAAATCTTATGCAAAATGTGTTCCGCCTTTGCACTGGCAAACAGAGAATCTTGCAGGACCAACTTTTTCCCATGAGAGTTTCTTTTTGAATTTATTTTCCTTACTAAAGAGGAGGCTATTTCCACATTTCTGGCTTTCTAGTGGGTTCTGGCATTTCATTCTGAACACCGTATGTAGCCAGCACCAGGAAATTGCATGGGTCTATTTTTAAATCGAAGGGGAGCTTTTTTAAAAAAAAAATTGAAAATAATCTTTTATTATTACAAACACAGTATATGTGTGTTATAGAAAGTTAAAAAATACAACTAGCAAAAAATAAGACTATAGAAACTCTATTTTTATTACCCAGAGATGATTTCTGCAGCCCTTCATTGTATTTGGTTCCAGACCTCCTTCAGTTATGCATGTAAGTATTTTTGTTCCTAGAATGGGATCACACCTTACTCACTGTTTTGTCACTTGATTTTTAAAATCAAGGATCTCGGCCTTTCCATGTATTTTCATCTTATCTAATACCCAATCCACATTCACAGTTCCCCAACTGTTTACAGGAACTTAAAAAACATTTTTTTAACATTAAATTCAAAATCAATCCTTGACAATGAAGGATGACATTTTAAATATTTGTCTGCATTGATTTGATTCAGACAATTCATGGGAGGTCTTTGGCAGGCCTAATGGTCGGTATTGATAATCATGTGGGCATTCTGTCAAATTGATTAACTGATCTTATCACCTGTAGGGTTCCCAAAATCCAAGATGAGCTTATACTCTGGGGAACTCAGGGACTGAGCTGATAGCCATTTTGTCAAGACGTTCATCATAAGGATGAAAAAGTATATAATGCGAGGAATGTAATAGTACTTGTAGTCTTTTACTTCCTTGTGTATTAGTTTATGTAATGTGTGAATAAGGTTCACCTTGAGAGCAAGTTAGAACCTTCAGAAAGGACCACACTTAATTGTTAACCATTACGTATGTATCCCATAAATACATTTTTTGAGTTTTGTCCCCTAAATGGCATCTCATGTAGCAAAGACTTATACTTATTCCCAAAGATATACTTATTCCCAAAGAGCCAAAACTAGTCCAAAAAAGGAACATTCTTTCTCTGGAATCTCATCAGTTGATATTTGGAGAAAAGGATTTAGGAAACTGAAAATATGGCCCATTGCCTAAGACCCACATAGTTTATTCTTAAGAAACAAATCTCTGGAAGAGTAGCACTATAACATTTAGATAAATATGTCTAATTTTCTTTTTGTCCTCATGCCTAAGTTTTTAAAACCTACACATTAAAAAAAAAATTTAACAAATAGAAAAAAAGGCAAATTACCATTATTTACATTTCTAATCAAACAATTATTAGCATTTTGATGTTATTCCTCTAAGTATTTTTCTACACATATGCCATAGTTGCTATTATACACACACACATACACACAAACATTAGGGTCTCGGTGCACAAAAATTTGTGTACTTGGGGGGGTCTCTCAGCCCGGTCTGTGCCCTCTCGCAGTCTGGGACCCCGTGGGGGATGTCCACCTGCTGGCGTGCCTGGCCAACCTGGGTGAGGGGCTGATGGCTGTTTATAGGCTGGCCAAGCCCCCCAGTTGGGACCCTTACCCCATGGGCGTGTGGCCAGCCTGGGTGAGGGGCTGCGGGCCATTTTCAGGCTGCCCATAGCTCCCATTGACCCAACGTCCCAGAGAGGCTGGTTGGAATCAGATTTCTGGGTTTATTTATCTTCTATAATTGAAACTTTGTTGCCTTGAGCAGAGGCCCAGCCAGCCTAGGCAGGCAGTTTCAACTCCATCGCTGGTGCAACGGAAGCCTTCTGTTTGCTCTAGCTCCGTGGCTGCCGGCTGCCATCTTGGCTGGGTTAATTTGCATACAGCTGCTCTGATTGGCTGATGGGTGTGGCTTGGCTGGTGAGCATGGCTTAGGTGTAACGGAGTGAAGGTCAATATGCATATTACCCTTTTATTAGATTAGATATATGTATATACACAGATGTATGTATATACACATAGTAGTGTATACTTACATATAAGTACATACCATAAATATGTAAGTACATATGTACATTTACATATAAATATTGCAGGTACTTATATATACCTAAGCCTATGTATTTGTCAATAGTCAAGTATTTTTCTCAATTACTATAGTCTTTTTAACTATTTTGTAATGGTTATACAATATTTTCTTATGCTATTCAATCATTTATTTAGCCCTTCCTCTCATGATGGAAATTTATTTTATTTCTATTCAGGATCCAGCATCTCCTGGCTACTCACCAACTGTGCGGAGATGCTCTGTAGGGGGTTCTTCCGTCTCTTTCCCACCCGTTCTCAGGGATCCTCTCCAGGATTCACATTTTAGAATGTTCCCTCAAGGAGGCTGATCTCAGGGGTCAAGCTTCATTTTGGCTCTCTTGCTTCCTCTACCCTGATGCATTTGACATTTTGAACCAGTCCTTCTTGTAAGTCTGCCTTGCCAGGAAGTTGGACTCAAGTTCTCCATTCTTCTCAGCCTCTTCCCAATCCTGTCTGCATCTTCCCATCTAGTCTGGAGTTTATAAATCTCAGTGTGGGCCAGAGTGCTAGGCCCCAGCTCACCATGGGATGGAAGTCCCAGTGGCAGGGAAAGGTCACTGAATCTTCAGTTCCTGTCTATTATAAGTACTCTGGGCTCAGCATTTTTCTTTTTCCGTAAAATTTCCCCTCATGCTTAGGATTATTTTCTTAGGATAGAATCCCAGAAATGGAATTACTGAAGTAAAGATGATGAATATTTTAAAAGCTGTTAATATTTCTTGTCAACTGAATATAGCTAATATTTAGTAACCATTTCTGAGACATTATCTCTCTTAATTTTTACAACAGTCCTATCCATATCCCCATTACAGAGAAAGAAATGGAGGCATCAAGAGGTATGTGTAACACAATAATGCACTATTTTGAGCTGACATGCAGCATCATCGTCTACTATGATTTAAAAGACAACAGTAGGCTTTGCTCATGTGTGTACCTATTTTGGGGGGAGAAATGGGGGTGTATAGTTACAGGAAAGGTTGGTTAAATATTTTATTTCTTTTAAATAGCCGTTGTAATTTTTTTTTTCTTTGAGCATTATTTGCACAGAGATTTTCAGACTTATGAACACAAAAGCAGTTTTAAACCAAAAGATAACAAGAGGGCTCATTGTTGACTTGCGCAGTGCCTCCCAGATGCTTAGCTCTGTGCGAGGAGCTGTGTGGATGCTGAGCTAGGACTAGGCCCCATGGGAGGGGAGAGGGGGATTCAGCCAGCTTGGTTCACTGCTGTGTTTCTAGAGTCAGAACGGTGCTTGGCGCATAGCGGTGCTCAGGAAATATTTGTAGAATAAATGAAAATATGGTCACTGTTTTTGCCAGTTAGGATTAGGGTCATCAGTGAGTGACAGAAACTCCCAAAGAACAATGGCTTAAAGTGGATGGAAGTTTACTTCTTACATAAGATACATGTAGAGAAAAGCAGTCCAGCTGTTACGGAAGATTTGTAGTATCATCAGGGCTCAGTTTACCTGTGTCTTATTGTTCGGTATCCTCGGCACATGGCATTTGCTTCAGGGTCCCAGCTGACTTCTTGAGCTCCAGCTGTCCATCCACATTTCCAAGAAAGAGGAGAAAAGGTGAGCAGGCTCCCTCTTTAAAGGCACTTCCTATGAATTGCACCGAGCCCTTTGGCTTATGCCACCTTGGCGGCATCTCAGTCACATTGCCAATTTCAGTGGCAAGGAGGCTAGAAAATAGTTATGGGTGGCTATGTGCCCCAGGTAAAACTGGGAGCTCTATTACTAAGGAAGAAGAATGTGTTTGGGGGACCACTAGCTGGACCCCTTGGTAGTGAACTTAAAACTTCTTAGGAGTGAAGCTCTCTCTACACATCTTAAAATTTAAATAACCACATAAACCTTGTATATTATTGAAAAGAAACAAGTCATATAGATGATATGCAGCAAAGAGATAAACCAAAAGAATATTGTTAAGCATGGTGTCAGAGTTGAGGAGTGGGTCTGGATACATGGAGGTGAGTCCAAGGGCAGCAGATGTTTTATATTAGGTAGAGGTGGCAGAAATACAAAAAAATGCATGATGGTTAGGAATAAAATCCTATACACTTTTGATCATCAAGTAAAGATCATAGTAATAGTTTAAAATATATATATATATCCATATCTATACCTATATCTCTATCTATCTATCTATCTATCTATCTATCTATCTATCTATCTATCTATCTATCTATCTCTATGCTTTTACTTCCTTTAAACAGCTCTTTAAAGCCTTGTTACTTGGACTTCCCCCTTGAAGCCTCCTGTGGTTCTCCTGTGTTTAATCGGTGGTTCTCCAAGGCCTCAATTTTCTTTACAAGGCTCTTCTGTTCCTTGCAGGGCACAGAGCACTCCAGGAACCCTTGTGGCCTGGAGATTTCCTCCAGTCAGGGAACTGGAATGCCCTGTTCACAATGGCTGTCTCATAAATCCCCAGTGTAGAACGGGAGCAACAAACTGCAGCTGAATTTTTCTTTTATTATGCAAAAAGTTACACATATAGTACACATTCGTCAAATAATTAGAAATCAGGGGGAGAGGATGGTAAGAAAAAGTAACCTGTAATTCCATTCTCCAGAAATGACCTCAGTAAATACTATTATTTTCTAAAGTATTGCCATCTTTTACTAGTGGCCCTCAAAATAATCAGATCTTTTCATTGAATAATTTTACTTCCAGAAATCTATTTTGAGGAAGTGATGTAATATTTCTGTGGTAATTATACAACATTTACTCTTTTTTTGTGATCTTAATTTTTAAAAGAATTATTCTATTACTGTTGACACGAAATATTATATTAGTTTCAGGTGTACAACATAGTGATTAGATATTTATATGACATATAACAAAACACATATAAGTGAACAAAGAAAACAGAAATAAACTCAGACACAGTGAACAAACTGATGGTGGCCAGGTGGGAGGGGGGTCAGAGGAATGGGTGAAAAGGTGAAGGGATTAAGAAGTATGAACTTCGAGTTATAAAAACAGTCATGAGGATGTAAAGTACAGCACAGGGAACACAGTCAATAACATTGTAATAACTATGTATGGTGCCAGGTGGGCACTGGACTTATTGGAGTGATCACAGCTAAAGTTTTAATGTAGCCCTTGCAGACTTTTCGATGCCTTTTAAAACTATATCCACATAAACATGTATTTAAAAACACTGTTAAATCAATGTCTTATAATCTGCATTTTCAATTTAATGATATGGTGACAATTTTTTTTTTGTCAGTAAATATAACCGCACCATCATTTCAAATGGCCGCATAACATTTTAGTAGGAGGATATGGAAGGACCAATTTTCAGGAACATGAAATCTGTCCGCAATGCTTCTTTTTATCAGGGACTTGGGGGAACTGCTAACTCACAGGAGCTAAGTGGGAGCAGAAGGCTTGGGAGGAGGTCATCAGAAAAGGTTGGTTACACAGTTGCCTGAGGCTGAGAGAATCTAATACCTGGACAACTGGCTGCTACTAGAGGAGACTGTCTGGGAGGAGGCTGTCCGGGGAGGTGGGTGTCAGTGGAGTCAGTATTGCTCATAGCCTGGGGCTCCCCAGGAAGCGACCTAGAGTCCAGGTGAGGCCTCTTTGGAGGCAGATGGCTCTGGAGAAGTCACTTCAGGCCAGCTGGTGCTCTGTAAGCAGCTCTCATCTGCTTCATTTTGGCCTTTCCCCCAGTTGGTGTTTAGAAAGAGCTCTGTGAATTTGGGTATAATTTTATTATTTCTTTAGTTGCTACCTCATTCCTCAGTTAGCTCACTCCCACCCCCCAATTCCCCAGTTGCTCACATTCTGCTACCAATATCTGATGTACATTGAAAGCAATTACTTCATGAGTTAGGTATGTGCTGTGCTTAAGTCTTTCCACTCAGGAGCCTTTAGAAATAAAACTCAGATTAGGTAACAGCTAGGGCAGGATAACCGAGGGCATTTTTTAACAGTGACATAATGACTTTTCTCAGTTATTCCCTATTGTTTGAAGGGCACCATTATCTCTCTGTGAAACCATATCTGGCATGGAATCTGAAGTGAATTGCTGAAATACAGGTCCTTACCTCTGAATGCTAAGAGCCCACCTGCCTCCATCTAATGGGCTTTGCACCGTAGTGCCCTGCATGGATGCTGGGCACTTGCAGGCTGCCCTGCTGTTGTGCATAAAGGGTGCATGCCTTATGATGTGAGAACTACATCGGATATAGATTCTGCTCCACAAGAATAAACTTGTTCTTTCTTGAGGTTCAATGACATAGGGATCACTGGCTTTGAAGTGTTATAAATTTTTGTGACATTATGAAAGAAACAGGAGCTACAGTAAGCCACTTAGTATTATATTTCCATTTTCTGAATAACAGATTAGATGCAATTTCCCAACAAATGTGAGTAGACTACAGAGGAGCGACGAGAAATAGAATAAGATACAAAATATTTACAACAAAACTGCCCAAGAAAGTCAAGTTAGCTCTCTCCTGCTGTGACCAGTTATTAAAATACAAGGTCAATGGTTGGAGTGGAATTGATAGATGGAGAATTACATAAAGATAAAAACCCGATTCAGTTCTTAGAGGACTCTAAAAATGGGAATTTGGAAAAAGTAAACGTAGCCAGAATAATGGAGACTCAGATTAGATATCATACAGCAAACAGGGGAAATAAATAAATAAATGAAGATAAGACCAGAGGAATTCAGAGGGGATTAATAATGAGAAGTGTGAAACTGGGTTGGGGCAGAGGAGGGGGAGGGGGAAAAACCAAATGAAAGGTAGGGAGGAGGAAAATAATTGCAGATATGGTATTGAAATAAACATATTTCAAAACACTATGAAATGGTTTTCAGCTACAAGAGCAGGGCTGTGAGTAGGATTCACTGCTTCTGTATATGAAGAAGGATTTTTTTAACCCTCTTTGATAAGGGAAAAATGAACAGATAAAAGATCCCTCCTGTTTCTAGGGGACAATCTGTATGAGATATGTTACCTGGAAACTATTCTTCCAGCTAATAGTCACAGAGTTAAAGTAAATAGCTCTTCAATCAGATACTAGAGGCATCTTGTGATTTGACAGTCAAAGCCATTGGCCATTGGGCTACTTGTCCACAGGGCTGGTGCCAGAGAAACAAAACACCCAAGAAACAGGAGGAAACAGAGCGGGAGAGCCATAAGACACTGCTGAAGGCCACGCTGTCCAATACTGGCCCAGCAAATTCCATCCTAGTGTAGGTATTGCTAAGGGATTCATTGACTCTGGAGCCAGTGGTGGATTGATTGGCAGGAGTCCAGTGACCAGGGTGTGTTAGGGCTGCATGTTTAGATGTAGTTGATATTTTTCTCATCTGAGTCCACATCTGTGCAGTGATGGTGTTGGAATACATGGCCGTGACCCTAGCAAAGGCTCAGGAGGAGGCTAGGGCTGTGCGGTTGGGGTGGGTTGGTTGTAATCTAGACGGTAATGGGTCAGTCAGTTAGGGAGGGCTAGCAAGGGTTACCAAATCCTCAGAAGTCAAGAAGCGTAAGTGGTGGTGGCTCAAAGATGAAAGGGGGGATGTTTAGGACACAGTCTCTGGACAGGGTCAAATGGCCAATGCTTTAGTATTTTGCTGTGAAGACCTTGCTGCCTTGCCCTGTACCTGAGCCTTGTTACTCTTAAAGCAGCACAGTTTGCGAGCAGCTGCTAAAGAGAGACGGCCGGTTTGTGAGAAAAAGTTGGTAAGTGTCAGAAAATAGTGGAGTAAAAGAAGAGAACTTATTCTGAGACAGGGTGCCTTGAGACCTTGGGAAAAGACTAGAAGCCAAGACTGGAAGCCTATTGGGACTTCATGTCTCTCTAGTCTTTGTTCCTCTCTGTCTCTGCTGGGTCTGTTAGGCATAACTTCATTCCAGTCAGCACTGCCAGCGCACAGCTGGGATGCAGCCTCCAGGCCTGTACGCTGTGTCCCGAGGGGGCGTATGAAGACTGTTCAAAGGAGAACTGTTAGAATGATTGAAGCCTGAGAGGTTGTGCCAAAGAACTGGGATAATTCATCAAGAACAGGTCTGGCCCTGGCTTGTGGGCCAGTGGTTAAGGAGTGCTGAGGAGTCTTGGGTTCAAGGGCATGCACCTGGGTTGCAGGTTCCATTCCCATCCCTAGTCAGGGCATATATAGGAGGTAACCAATTGATGTGTGTCTCTCTCACATCCATGTTTCCCTCTCCCTCTCCCTCCCTCTCCCTCTCCCTCTCCCTCTCCCT
>PVJC01011313.1:0-41845 GCA_004026665.1 Murina feae | reverse complement strand
CACACACAGGAGGACTGCTCCGAGCCTCAGATGCAGCTGGGGGCAGGTCCCCAGTGGCGACACACACACACACACACACACACACACACACACAGAAGGCGCCTGGCAGACTGGGGCCATCATAGGACATCCACTGAGGGGTCCCAGACTGTCAGAGGGCACAGGCCGGGCTGAGGGACTCCCTCCACCCCGAGTGCACAAATTTTTGTGCACTGGGCCCCTAGTATTATTATAATTGTTGTCTGGATCTTGCATTTGCCCCTGCCTTGTATGTCCCACCTTCTCTAAACTCATTCATTGTTTATAACCAAAAGAGAAGAAAATAGCTTTGCTTTGTAAATTAAAAGAAATCAGTAGCCTGCTTATAAAATACCCACTGATCTCACTGAGGCCCATTATTTTAGAACTAGAGGCTCAGTGCATGAATTCATGCATGGGTGGGGTCCAGCCGGTGAGCTGGGTTGGGGAGGTGATTGGGGGTTGGGCCGCAAGCAGTTGGGCAGCTGTCCCCACCTCTTGGTCAAACTCCCAGTCAAGGGGACAATTTGCATATTAGCCTTTTATTATATAGGATTATACTGTGATCCACTGTGTTCATAATTGCTGGATTACTGACCAAATAACTGTCTTTTCTCTTAACCATAATTATGGTCTACACTTATTCTAATTTGAGAATATAGGTTGTCAATTGCTGTCTCTCAGGTCATTCTGCCACTGAATCTAGCTGTCCATCTAAAGGGTTTTGATGATTTTTAATATATATTTTTTAATATTTTTTTATTGATTTCAAATAGGAAGGGAAAGGGAGAGATAGATAGAAACATCAATGATGAGAGAGAATCATTGATCAATCGGCTATCTTCTGTATACGCCCTACTGGGGAACAAGCCCACAAGTAGGCATGTGCCTGATGAGGAATAGAACCATGACTTCCTGGTTCATAAGTTGATGCTCAACCACTGAGCCCCACCAGCTAGGCTGGATGAGATTCTGAGATTAATACTAAGAAAACACTTTGGAGAAGAAAAAGATTAGATTTCAAAACAATAAAATACGAAAGTGTGGTTTACTATCTTTCAACTTTCCCTCCTGTTCTAAATAAAGTCAATTATTCCACATTCAAATGCAAATAGAAATGCCAAACAAGGTTAAGTTTATATTTGTGAAGAAGAAAAAAATAAGACTCCTGTTTGCTCCTGCCTCATCCTTTTAGCTCAGTGCTCATTAAACCAGCCGAGAAAGCCTGCTGGTCACATCTGGCAGGCATTCATTGGCTTTGCTATTGTTTGTTTTTAACACTGAAATGTGTTATGCTAAAATAAAACATCAGCTAATTTTAAGCTTTTTTGTGTAAACATCTTCCAATGACTGAGCTATTCTATCTAATAAAAGAGCAATATGCAAGTTAATCATCACTCTGGGACAAAAATGGCGGCGCCCATAGCGGTAGGGCAGGACGCTGGCGGTGTTACCCTGTCAACGGGAGCCCAGCAGGCAATCAGACCACAGGCAGCACCCAGCAGGGCCTGCTGGGAGGTCGCCATGATGACCCCCGAGCAGCCTAGCAGGGGCCACAGGCGGCACCTTGCAAGGCCTGCTGGGGGCCGGCTGCGGAGGAGGCTTAGCCAGCAATTGGGACCCTGGAGGTGGTGCCCCCCAAGGCTAGCTGGGCTCGGGCTGTGAAGGATGGGGAGCCAGCAATGGGGACTCCACAGGCAGCACACAGCAGGGCCTGTAGGGTGGTGGCTATGGCAGTGGGGGGAGCAAGCGATGGGGACCCGCAGGCAGCACCCAGCAGGGCCTGCTGGGAGGTCATCATGATGAACCCCAAGCAGACAAGTGGGAGCTGCAGGCAGCACACAGCAGCAGCAATTGCAAGCAGGCAAGCAGGGTGACCAGGGAGCAAGCAATGGGAACCCACAGGCAGCACCTAGCACGGCCTGCTGGGCAGTGGCTGCATCCACTAGAGAGCAGGCAAGTGGGGCGACCAGGGAGCAGGCAATAGGCCCTCAGGCAGCACCCAGCAGGGCTTGCTTGCCCATCCCTGTGGTGTGGAGCAGACAGGCCTGGTAGAGAGCAGAGAACCACGTGGAGTGGGCCCAAGCCATCAGTAGCACATCTGAGGGTTCCCAAATTGGGGAGGGTTCAGGTCGGGCTGAGGGACCTCCCCACCTGCCCTCCCCCTCCCCTACCTACCTGTGCATGAATTTTGTGCACTGGGCCCCTAGTTTCTAATAAGATTAGTATTTTTTTTTAACTAACGTAGGATGTTTGGATTTTCAACATTATATTTTGGAAAATGTGCTAAAGAAAATTAGAAAAACACTTAATTTTAGCGGTGAATTCCTTAAGCCACTGACTAGATATACAGCAGGCTGGGGCCTTCCCAAGCCTGGAGCAGGCAACCACTCTGCAGAAGCCAGTCTGGGCTGAGGCCAGTATCTTCAGGCTCTTTATGCCCCTCCAGTAAGAAACTTGGGTGTCTGTTTCCTCAGTTTTTCCTTTTTCTCTCTCTTAGCCAGTCAGCAGCCAGATCCTGTGAACTCCACTGCCACAAACCATCCTTTTCATTCTTCCAACCTACAGCCCTCATTAACTACAACCTGGTACATTGAATTCTGGCCCTTTTCTCCTACCTTCATTTGTCCCCATTCCTATATGTCCTCTGAATCATTTTAGAGTAAAAAGGTGATGCCCTCACCCTAGTTACTATCATTAAATACTGCCCCAGTAATTATACAATAGAGTTCAAACTCCTCAGCACAGATCTGACAATCTTTCATGGACTAGCTGTCGTCTCTCCATTCTCCACATCCTCTAATCACACCAAATTATTTGCAGTTCTTCAATCAAGATATGATGTTCTCCATCCCTTTCTTGTATGAGTGCTGTTCTTTTTGCCTAGAATGACCTCTTTCTTGCCTCTCTGGCAAACTCCTTTTTATGTTTTTATTGTTTAAATATGTTTTTATTGATTTCAGAGAGGAAGGAAGAGGGAGAGAGAGATAGAAACATCAATGATGAGAGGGAATCATTGATCCGCCACCTCCTGCATGTCTCCTACTGGGGATGGAGCTCACAACCTGGCCATGTGCCTTGACTAGGAATCGAACCGTGATCTTCTAGTTCATGAGTCGATGTTTCACTCCTGATCTACACCAGCTGGGCAAACTCCTATGTTTTTCACAACTCTCCCAGGAAAGTCTTTTCTGAGCCGAGCTATGCAAGCGCTATTCTTTGGTAGCTCCACAACAACCAGGTACCAAGATGAGCTCTTTACACCTTGCAAATATCTCATGTGAATTTGGCTCCCTCCATTAGAATAGAAGCCTTGGAAAGTCTGGGAGAATGAACTTTTCATAGGGTGTAGTAGATCCTAAATGGATATTTACTGAATAAGTTAATAAGGGCTTGCTAAGGAGTGTTCAGAAGGGTGATAATTGGGTATACTTTCTGAATCTAATCACAAGGCTGTTTTAAATTTTAGTGTTCCTGACAACACAGCATCACAACATTGAACGTACCAGTGTTTATAGTGACTAGCTGAATCTGACTTGTAAATGAGTTTTGTTCACCAGCATAGTAGCTTTTAATTATTATTATTGCTATTATAAAATTAAGATATTAAATTATTATAATTATTACATTAAAGTTCTAATTTCCCATCTCTTAAAAACACAAGTCTAGGGATCCTAGGCTCTGTTTCCTCATGCAAAGCATCACCGGAAACTTCCTAACCACTGTTCTCTTTCCATGGGGTATAAACTTGGCGGTTTACCACACTTCCCTCCTAGAACTCTGGCCTCTGCTGGCGTGTAGAGCAGTATTGCTGAGGAGCCCTGCACAGTGGGGAAGTATCTGTGCAGAAGTAAAAACTTTGGAGTCTTTATATGTGCTTTACAATTAGAAAGTTCTGCAGTCTTATCCAAACCTATGAATGTTTTTGGCCTTTAGTATCTTAATCTGTACAAATTAAAACAGGGGCTAGATAAGTCTGTTTCAAAGTCTCAACAATGCCCATCAAAAGGTGGGGGAGAGTAAAGGAGAATGACAAGGCCCCCTCACAGAATCTAAATGAGAACTACTAATGCCATATAATAATTGGCTGGAAAATGGGATCCATTAAAATAAGAGTTAGAAATTAGATGGCATCTAAAGAACATATCAGCTCAAAATCCTTGTTATAATGGTAATGCTTTTTAAAAAAACATTGACAAAAAAATCATATTCTTAAACATAATTTCAAAATAGAAAAAGAATATAGTTTAGAGAAAAAAATTTTAATTTTTCAAAATAATATAATTATAATACAATCTCTTTCTGTATATTGGCAACATAAAAGATGTGTTCACTTTATATTGATATATTGGAGGTGGCTATCATTACTTAATATACATGCTTAGAATACTTATTAAACATTGCTAGATTAAACAGAGTAAAGTTCTAAAAAAAACTACAAAGGTAATTTTACGTATCCCCAAACATTAAGATAAGATCAAATAGAAAAGCAGCAGACATTTTAATAAAATTATGTTCATACACTATTTTAATATTCCAAGAGCTAACTTCTAATACAACTAGTTGACCTCTTAATTCACATAATTTCTTAATGTTAACATTATTTGATTTTCTTTATAGTTCAACAAACATCTATTGAGTTTGGACTCTGCCCAAAGACACATACAATCTTTAATGATGGCTCTGGTATAGTAAAAGTTATGTGTTTTGTCTGTCTTCATTTAGGTAACATAAATGCTCAATTTACCTTCCCTTAAAAATTCTCAACCTTCCTAATGCCATGACCCTTTAATACAGTTCCTCATGTTGTGGTGACCCCCAACCATAAAATTATTTTCATTGCTACTTCATAACTGTAATTTTACTACTGTTATGAATCATAATCATAATGTAAATATCTAATATGCAGGATGTATTTAGGCAAATCCTGTGAAACGGTCATTTGTCCCCCAAAGGGGTCACAACCCACAGGTTGAGAACCACTGCCTTAAAATCAACAATTATGGGTTGTAATTTTAGCTGGAACATGATTTCTTTGTAGTGTTAGCTCTATCATGAAAACTCTACACAGCTCTAACTGCTCTTGACAAATGAGAAATAGCAGAAGGACTCATTTTATAATAAAGATTTTGAATGCCACTCCGAGATGTCCATGTTAGAGTAGAGTTTAGTCTTCCAAAAGGGACAGAGGCATAACAAAATCACATCCCATAAGTGTATTACGTTCCTTCTCCATCACCGAATGGACAATGTAATACCAGGCTCTAATAATGCTCATTTGATTGACTCTGGCCAAACAGCCTTTTATCAAGCATAAGCTACTTCCCTATGATGGATGACTATGGTTTATGGTGCACATTTCATTTGCAAACGGTGTTAGAAAATTCCCCTTCACTGACAGAATTCTGATGAAGCCTGCACTGGCGTTATTGCACACTAAACTCATTAGAATAAAGAGAAGGAAAGTGTGGCTGAGGCCTAGGGATGATTTGCTAATCTTGTTGTGTGAGAATAATACATTTAATTTTCCTTTGTGGGACCTGACCCATCTTGAACTTTTGTTTGCTATTACTTGCCAGATTCCCTCAGGTGCTTGGTGTACTTCCTTTTGTACCTTTAAGGTTAAAGGAGGGCGGTAATAAAATCAAATGCAGCTAGAAAATGCCCCTATGGATTCCAATTTTCCAAAGTGATTATGTTGGGTTGAAGAAGATGAAAATGCTGTTGTTTAAAAATTCAACTGTAAGCTCTTTGAATAGGAGAGAAAAGCCAGAGGATTGTTAAAAGAAATAATTGCGCCTTGGGTATATTTTCTTGAATGGTGACTAAAATGAAGGTTAAAATAAAATAGAGATTATCCGTAACAACATTTCATAGACAGGAGGGAAGACACCTTGAGAAGCTTGGAAGAATAAAACACAGACTGGGTCCTCTTTTTCACACACGAATCGATACAAACATTTCTCACTCCTAATACCTCAGCCACTCATCCTGTTTTTTGTGGGCCTCCTGTTATTCTCATTTCTGATTCACTAGCAAGCAAGGATTCCTGTTTCTTAAAATAAATGGTCTCAGACAAATGAACATCTCTCATGACTTCCCAGCTCCTCGAGAGTCGGTGATAAAAATCAGTTCTTTCAAATTCTCCGTGATTTTCACCGGAAATGAATCATAGGAAGATATTATTGACTATTTTCTCATGTCCACAGCCGCAAGGCAAACTCAAGGAAGATAAAGGTGCCCACAGATTTGCCATTAACTCCCTATCAAGTGATTCCCAGATGGCTGTATCCGTACCCACGGTTTATGACAACAGTATATTCCAAGTAGATTTCCACTGTGCTATGAAATTACTTGTACCTTTATGGCTTGTGAGTTTACACAGAACACTTGCTTACGGAGGATGATCCTCCTGTAGCTTTCCCTTTACTTGTGCCCTCAATGAACTTCCTTGAAAGAAGGGTGTAGGCATAATTGCGGCCAGTTCTCATTGGTACAAATCTGTACATGAATCATCCAAAAATGACTGATTTCCCCATATAGCCATGGTGCTTAAGACTCAGAAAGTGTGAAATGAAAAACTTAATGTTCTCCTAACAGTGCAATTTAGAATAATGTCAATATACCACACACTATTTTTTCAAGCCTTACATTTAAAAAATAAAATCAAATCACAAATGGCGAGTTTCCATTGTGGGAGACATTTACTATGCAACATCAGTCTCTTCCAACTCATCTCGCAATTGTTGAGGGCACTGAGCAAAAGAAACCGCGCCATTAAATGTCAGCCCTATAATTCACACTCAGTGGGCAAGCAAACAGCCCTTTTCCCGGGACTGAAAGCAATGGACGTGGAAGTGCTATAAATATCAGGCTCACTTATTAAAAACAAAAAGAAAAAATAATGAAAAGAAAGAATATCCAGCAGAATCTCACCAAGCTTCTAAGAACTTTCCTTAGAGGTTGTCGCTCTGAAGCAGGTGAGCACGAATGCCCTCTCAGGAGAGGTTTTCATACTGAGAGGGGTTATTAGTCTGAAGAAATTCTCTTGAAGATTCCATTTCTTCATAACTAGCCCTGATGAAAGGCAAGGAGGTGGAAAGGATGTGTGCTTCAATTTTGGATCCACTAAGAACTTTGCTTTGAGCAGGGATAGCAACAGCCACATGAAAGAGCAAAATTGGGTGCTTTTGATTCCACGGCCTTTTGGATGTCTCATTCTCCTCTGAAATCCAACCGCTAACACCCCATCTAATCTCCATGAGGTCCTTTCTTTCCTAGAAAAATATCCATGCTCCATTCTTTATCCTTTTTCATCTTTTATTCATTTGTCCCATCATTTACTAATGGAATAACTGGTTATTTAATAGGAAAAATTTTATTGAGAACTCTGTTATATTCTGTGGATGCAGAGAAAAGTTATTCTCTGTTGATGGACCCTGTCCTATGTCAGTTCCCTAAGAGAGCTGTTATTTCGTAGATTGAATTGGTGTTAAAACTTCAATTATGCCTTTTTATCTTAAAATACCAACACCCAAACTCCAACCCCAACCTAGATCCTACGTGTCTTGCCTTTGAACCGGAATACAGTGTCTTATCCATGGAGTAAATGATGTGGGAACTCTGAACCTGAGGCAATGTCAACAATGGCCCATGTGCCTCACCTGAAATAAGGCCATTTTTCATTCTGATATATATTTGAGCCAGAGGCAAGGAAACGTGGGGGATTAGGGAATTAAATACCATGCCCCAAACTGAACTACCACTAACGTGTCACTAAATTCCGGGTACATTTTTTCACGTTGAGCTTAGGTTTCCTTATTGATACATACTCTCCCATCTATATTATTTAATCATTGCCATCAGAGACCACCTACATTCTGTCTTGTGATTAGAGAAACTGTACAGATATCTGTGTTTATTTTTGTGTTTTTCCCCTGCTGCACTTCCTTAGCCAAACCTGGAAGAAAATTTCTATTAATTTTTTATCTAATTTTCCTCTCTCGTCTGGCTCCCACACTTTGTAGGGGCAATCTGAGCGCAATAATTATAAAGAAAATCCATTATCCTTTTGCTATAAAGAAGGAAAGTGTTTAGCCACTGCTCACACTTTGCAATTGATCTTTCCAAGTCTTCCTACTTCCTGAAGGGTGGGAGTGATGGGTCCCTTGGGCTCGCTGCTGTTCAGTCAAGACCATGAGTAATTTACTCATTTACTGCATTAAAAATTTTATGGCATTTCAGCAGCAGACTCTGTTAGGCTTAGAGGTGGAGTGTGCAATATGATAATGAAATAGTGGTGCCACTTGGAAACCTGAAGTGCTAAGTAAATACACAGCACTACTTTATTATTGTGGCCTCATTCTATGTAGGTGTGAAGAATATGTATTTTAATTTATAACTCAATCAAAATAGAGGACTGGTTCTGAAAGAGATTTTTTGTTTATATCAGTGCCCAAATGTGGCTTTTAAAAGGTTCCATTTTCACATAATTTTGAAACTCTTGTTTGGAGCAATGGGTGCATCGCGTTTTGAGCCATATGATTAAATCTTGCAGATTCTTCCAAAGGGAAGAGAGTCGGTGAGCGAAGCAGATTACATTAATGGGAAAACTTAATAAACTTCTACTTCCTGGCTCCAGGTGGGCCATTAGAATGGAAACTATCTTTTCTACAACACCCTTAGTAGCCCCAAATAACATCTGCTGCAACACCACATACAGAAAGAGTGCTCTAGCATGATCATGATTAAAGCTAAGAGACGCACCAGACTGGCAGAAATCCACACTGCTCAAGGTCATTTCTGGGCATCGCAGATATGACCCACCAACAACTCTGTGTATGTCAAGAGCTAGTGGAGCCATGGAAACTGTATGTGTACGAGGCAGGGAAGTGGGCACATGAGCAGTCAAATCACGAAGAAACTCCAGCCCCTGGGACCTGTTTTTTTGTTTAAATCTGGGCAAGTTAAGAGTGATGACAGTTTAGTGCCATGTAATCAGTGAGTCTATTGTGTCACCATTTTACCCTAAACCCCTCATCTTGCCATTGGCTCTTAAAACTAATATTTGTGGAAATGAGCAAGGGGCAGTCTAGCTTAGAATTGGGCATCTAAATGCTCATTTAAAGCTGACCAGACAAAAATGCAAATGGGTGACCTCCTCAGATGAGTGACTTCAGGAGGACTTGTAATTTTGTCACTCAGTGGTTAACATTTTCCCTGAGACTATTGAAATATGCATAAATAAAGCTTATAAACCAATCTTCTGTGATTTGTCAACAAAAACACAGCTGAAAAATAAATCTCATTAATTGTCTTCCTTTTTATAACCATGAACTCTAGTTAGGGCAAGCGGTAAAAGCCCTATTCACCCTGGTTGCCCAGTGTGTGTCCATATCCTCAGTCCTGCAAGGACTCTTACTTAAAGGGGGTCTTTCTCAGGACAATTTTAAAGGGTTTCTCTCAGGACAATTTTAAAGGCTCTCTCTCAGGACAATTGCCTCTCCTCTGAGGCTGCCCCAGAACCTTTTCACTCTTTCTGGCTCCATCTGTTGCAGCCTATTTCCAGCTGCTGTTCCGAGGAAAGGCCATGGCAATTATGTCCTTAACACATAATTTATCTCGTGGTGGCCACCTCTGCACTGCCAGTGTGCCGAGAGCCCTAGTATGTTCTCTTTCTTGCAAGTGGCTACGAATGAAGCTGAGCCAGGCATGTGCTTTCTCAGCTTGTCTCCGTTCCATCGAGTCTTTAAGGGTCTCTTGTCCATAAACTGGCTTTTCTATTTGGCACTTTGAGATCTCAGAGACCAGACCATATCCTTCCCAATATTTAAAACTGTGTTCAAAAGAAAAATAAGTAATGCTGACTTCATCATGAATACATATTTACAGAGTGTCTCCAAAAAATGTCTACGTACTTTAACGGCTGATAGCTCAATTTTGAAAATGAACGGTATTTTAATAAACACTGCCTTTATACGTATTCAATGTGTATATACATTTTGGGAACACCCTACAGTAGTCCAAGATGACAGCCTTTGTACAGACAAGATTCAATTTCCAGTTGACAGCAGGCAAATCTCTTCACCACTTAAGAGCACCAGTTTCCCCTTCTGTAAAATGGGGAACTTAATGCTTTCTAGAGAAGATGGTTCAGAAGATTCAATGTAGTAGCAGAAAGAGAAGAGCATCTCACACTTCACTGTGCACACGAGGCACCGGGGAATCTTGTTACAATGCGGATCATGACTTGGTGGATTGAAGGTGGGTCCCCAGACTGCATCTGGCACAAGCTCTCTGGTAAGACTGATGCTGGGAGCCATGGGCAGATAGCTGAGCAGCAAGTCTAGAAAGCTCTGTGAGAAGTCCTGCCACAACGTGGGCCTGTGGTTCACTAGGGTCCAGAAGAATCTCTCCACTACTGCGCTCATCTCTAATGTCTGTGTCAGGATGCACAGAACCACATGATTTCTTTGAGTTAAAAAGCAATGGCGGGAACACGCTTGCTTGGTGGCCCTGTAAGTAATACTTGTACATGCTCTGTACTTAGGGATGTCCACTAGCCCTTCTCTCCTTCCTTTAGTCCAGAAGAGCCTTGAGCCACTCGTGTCCAGGCTCAGTCACCACATCTCCTCTCGCACTAGCCCTTGTGAGTGTGTAGGAGCCGATCAGTGGTTGTATGAACACGAGTGGGTGGTCAGATCCCTGTGTGATGGACATCCCAGAGTTCCAGTCAGAAATCTGGGTTCAATGAGAAGAGAAAGGAAAGAAACACAACTTTCTGAGAAGTCTGGTTGCTGTGGGTCATCGGAGTTTTGGTGAGGCCTGCCTGGTGCTGCTGGCGGGAGTGAGAGCCTTTGGTGGAGGTGGAAACATCCTGAGGACTCCCTTTGGGTGGCTGGCTGCTCCCTCACTCACAGGTAGAGGCAGATGTGGGAAAAGGCAGAAGAACGATTCACTGCCAGCCCATCGGGGAGCTTCCTGCCCCACCACGGGCAGCAAGAGTGATGGTGACATGCCCACTGAGGCCAGAACGAACCCTGGCACAGAAAAGGCAAGTATCAATCTCATTGGCTGGCAACAGGGAAGGTGGCCCAGAGGGAAGGCTGGGAAGGTGGATTGCTTCCACCACTGAGACAAATGAGAAAGGCAGCTCTGCTCTCCCTGAGGGTGGAGAGCAAAGGGCTGGGGCTCCTAAGCATCTCTGAGCAGTTCCCAGCAGTGAGAAGCTGTGGGGATTACAGTGCATCAGTGTGTGTGGTCCCGTCTGCCTGGGGCTGGACTGGCAGCCAGCAGAGCAGAGGCCCTGGAGCGTTTACTGCCCACTCCACCCATGAAAAAGACCACTTAGAAATAAAAAAAAAAGGCCATGCAGGGTACGAAACAAGCCACTGAGGGAAGGCAGAGTTCTTCACATACACACACACACACACACACACACACACACACACACGCAAATTGGGCTGGAGTTTCTTGGTGCAGAAAAGCAATCAGCAAGGTAGCAGGGAAAACTGCTGAAGGAGAAATATTATAAATGGTAAAGGCCTGACAGGTTAGCCAGGCAAGAAGGTGAGCTGATTAGACAGCAGGTTGAAAAGGCTTAAATACCAGCACTGGCCTCCTGGGGCCAGAATATGCGCACACACAGAGAGAGAGCTCAGCATACCTGAGAGCTAACTCAAGTTCAGAAAGGGTGCACCATGACCAAATCTGCCAGTCCTCTGCGGGGGGGGGGGGGGGGGGGGGGAGAAGTAAACAAAAAAACTAAAAATAACAACAAACCAATGGTGAGCTAGGAGCACAAACTTGTGCGTGCATAGATTAATAGTATCAGGAATGCACACTAAAATGTGTGGGGAGACAATGCTATGGAAACTTAGAGGACAGAGAACCAGAGATCTCAAGAGACGGGGAACTGGGGGGTGGGGTCATGACTGGGTGACTGATGCTTAAAGAGTTAACATGAAAGTAATGATCATCTCGCTCCAATTTTAAGAGAAAAAATTTTAGTGATCTATTTAAGACGCAGCAAACAGTAACCAAAAAGGTACAGAAATCCTTGTGTCTTTTAAAAGTGTATCGGGCTCAGCCAGGTGGCTCAGTTCACTGAGCATCTTCTCACACACCAAAAAAGGTTGACATTCGAATCCAGGTCAGGTCACATAACCTGGAATAGATTCCCAGTTGGGGTGAGATTGGGAGGCAACCAATCTATGTTTCTCTCTCACATGGATGTTTCTCTTTCTATCTCTCTTTCTCCCACCCTCTCTAAGATCCATAAACATATCTTCCTCTCTCTCTAAGATCAATAAATATATCATCGGGTGATGATTAAAAATAAGTAAATAAAAAGTGTCTCTGGTCAGAAAAAAATCTGCTGGCTTATTAATACTGTCACATATGCATACAAGCATAAAGTAGAATGGAGGACTAATTTAATTATCTAAACTAGCTCATGTAGCATACTACCACTGTTTTATTGTTATATTTTCTCAAAAAATAGTTTTGCAGAAAGTTTAATTTTATGAGTATTTGTAGCAACTTAATGTTTTGCCTAAATCAGGGTTTCTCCAACTGGCACTACTGACATTTTGAATGAGACCATTCTCTTTTTCTTTTTCTTGCAAAAGTGTTTAATTAAAAAACAACAACATTAGTATACAGTAAAAGTGTGATGAGGTAACCAACTGGTGTTGCTTAGTGGTTGAGCATTGACCCATGGACCAGGAGGTCAAGGTCTGATTCCCAGTCAGGGCACATGCCAGGGTTTCAGGCTCAATCCCCAGTAGGAGGTGTGCAGGAGGCAGCTAATCAATGATTATGTCTCTTATCATTGATGTTCCTATTTCTCTCTCCCTTCCCCTTCCTCTCTCTGAAATAAATGAAAGCGTTTTTAATGTGATGAGATAATCCTTAGTTGGGAGGCTCTCCTGTGTGTTGCATCTCTGGCTTCTACTCACTAGATCCCAACAGTGCCCCCTTGTTGTAGAATAAAACTACTTCTAGACCTTGACAAATGTCCTCAGGGAGGCAGAAATATTCCCATTTGAGAACCAGTAGTCTAAAGAATATCTATTGCCAGCTACTTAGCTAGCTACAGAGGTAAACCCAATGATAACAACTCTGGAGAAATAAAGGACTTCATGCATTGCTTAGAAAATGGAATATTTAACCACTTATACCTCTTATGGATTTTCTAAAATCCTCTGATTCTGTAAGATACTCTGCTAATCAATAATAAATAACCAAAATATATATCACACATTTGATTAGGAGTTCCTGCTTTCCATCTCACGTGTGTCCCCTGCAGCTGCCCATATGACATGTTTACCACCTTGATTTAATGTGATTGTCATACTCAGGTTAGGCCATCATGGCCCACATCACAGGGAACCTGATAATATTCTCTGCATATAACTATTAGCAAAGGCTATATCCTAAAATATGACAGAATTCCTTTTGATCTGTTGTTGTGAAAGGGACAAAAATAGAACTGACCCAGTATAAGAGTGTTAGTTATTATTGATGACAAAAATGAAACAATCAGATTTAGAAAAAGTACAGAGTTAAATTTAAAGGACAGGTTAATTTACAATTAATCTACAATTTTTACTAGCTTTTTCAAGTACCACAAAAAACACATTCTGATTTGTTATAATTCAAGCAGGAGACCCTATATGTTTTTGTTATTGTGATGGATAAGCAGTTTTTAGTGCATCTGAGAAACAAATTTTTTACCACATTATTATGTACTGCAAGGGATGCAAAATTGGACTTGATATGCTATAAAGAGCATCAAATTCGGCCAAACTCAGTCCTACCATCCACTTGACTTTGAGCCTCTATTACTTCAACTGTAATATAGGACCAACAATAGCTCTCCTGCTTTTCTTACACAAATGTGATTCAAATGAAAAACACATATGAAATCAACATGCATACTATACACATATCAGAAACTGGTATATTCAAACACAATTTTGCAATTAGGACTCCTCTGACTCAGGTTAGAATGTAGGCAAAAGAGTTCATTAAAAAATATTACTGTGTGTAAAGTAACCCTAATGAAGAGAACTTCCTATAAAATTTTCTAGATATAGACCTCCCAAATATGCGGTTAAATAAATTGAGGGTAATAAAAATGAATAAAATTCTCATATTATCAATAAACCTCATGAACAATAAAAACTCAATTTTTCCCCAGTAAAGGTGAATGAATAATAATACATAAATCTATGATTCTTTTTTTAAAACTTATTTGCCTATGTCCAGATAAGCGGCCTAAATTACTATTAGCGGCCAGATGTTGGGGAGCAGAAGGCACTGAAAGATGGACGGTCAGGGAAGAATGATCTTTGCCTGTATCCCTCTCTCAGGATGTTCACCATCTGGTCCAGCATAATCCACAGGTGAGTGCAGAGAGCACACTTGCACCTGCCACTCACAGTAGGTGGTTTTGACTACGTAGCTTAAAAAAAGAGACTAATAGTATATTTAATCATAATGCTCATAAGTGATTATAAGCATTAAACCTCTTTCAGAATTTGACTTGGTTTTAATCCTCAGCCAATTCTCCTTGCATTAAAGAACCATTTATGCAAATGCAACATGAGGCAAAAGGGAGTGATGAAAAGCTGCCTGAGGCCTCATGAATGCCTGCATTCAGCCTGTCCGTGTGACTTGCTTTTGTTTTGTTCCAGTGAAATGATACTATACATTGTCCAAAGAAATGCCTCCTTACACCAATAGCATCGGAGGGACTTCCAGCAAAAATCAGCTGTGAGGAGCAGGAGGGACAATTCTTCACTTGGTTCCTCTTGAACAGAAAAGCGCACAGTGCACATGGCAGCAGGATGAGGGGAGCACATGAAAGCAACCAAAAGTCCGCTGCTGAGCCCCAAATGTCCTCACATACCAAGGGCGACCTAAGCCAGCAGGACGCCCCCGAAGCTGAGGGGGCCAGACCTGGGCCTGCTGGCTCCCGAGGGCCGGCTAGGGGGGATGAGGAGACATTGGGGGGATAAGGACACATTTGTAATATCTTAATCAATAAAGGGAAAGAAACATTGCTAAACAAACAAACAAACAAAAAGAGCGAAGTCTTATTAAAGGAACAACAAGAGCTGGGCCACACGTCGGAGCTAAGCGCTGGCCAGAGCAACAAGGGCCTGAGGATGAGAGGCAGCGACAGGGAGCAGGAGTGCACAGCTAAGCAGCAAGGAGAAGCTGTCGGGGGAGAAGATGAAGGTGGCAAGCCATGAGCAAGGCTGTGCTGGTGGAAATGGGCGGGGCCCTGGCGGCAGTTCTGACATTCCTGGGCTTTGCTGAAATGCCCTCCGGGGTTTGAAGATGTCCCAGTCCAAGGGACCATTCCTCCAGCAGAGCTCCCGCCATCAGGAAGCAAGACGGGTGGAAGGACTGGCCGGTTGCTCCCCTTCAGTGCGAACGGGCAGCACAAGATGGAGCAAACGGGCCAGATATTTCTGCTGCACAGAGCTCATGGGTGAGGCTTTCCGTGGCTGCTGACTTGGGGCCCAGTGAAGAAAAGCCAGTGTCCCAGGAAGGCCGCTGTGGCCCAGGAATGTAAGGTTCAGGGCCAGGCCAAATGGAGGCAGGACGGGCCTCTCACCAGGCTTCCTGCAGGAGGCTCAGATAGCCCGTCACTGGCCTTTGAACCCCAGCAGTCAGCCCCCTCTATGACTCTGAAAACATATGCAGTAATCAGTTCTAGGATGAATAATTTTTTTAAAAAAGAAGAACACAGGAACGCCACAGCGAGTTTGCCCTGTTGACCATGCACTCCTGGCTCCGGCCCGGCACTAACAAACACCTGTTGAATGGATGTGGAGAGGGATGGGGTCATGACTAGCACTGCCGTGAAGAATGGACATTCATCGGTGCAAAGAGAAAGTGAATGCCTGCTTTTGAAAAAGTTCTCTTTTCTCCTTTTTTTCATCACTTTTTTTTTTAACCTGTGAGCCCACAGCAGTGATTCAGTCTCCTGGAGGATTTACCAAAAAATTGCAGCTTGCTGGGTCCCATCCCCAGCATTTCCAGTTTCAGATTCCCCCGGTGTAGCTGCATCTGAGTCAGTAGATTGGGGGAGGGGCCCTGGAATTAGCATTTCCAACCAGTTCTTTCCTGCACATGCTGCTGCTCCCAGCCACACTTTGAAAACCCCCAGTCTACAGTATTCATGGCAGATCTAAGTGTGTCCCTACTATGGACTTCAATACAAATGTGTCCAACTTTTGATAGGCGAATCTGCTCCCACACTCCGCCCGGTTTTGTGGGATGCACCGAAACCACTCATTCTGATCAAACACATGAATAAGCTCTAAACAGAGTTCGGCATTCAAAGCTGACCAGCACCTTCCGTAAGCCGTGCTTCAAAGGGCCGGGCACTGCTCTCAGGGGCAGCCTGGGTTCTTCCTAGTGAAGACCGAGTGTCTTTTCCCCATCACTGAATTCCACTGTGTGCGTTCTTTCAGCATCGTTTTGTTTATGCCTGAAGATCTGCATTTCACTCTAACTAAAACGTCCCTATGGGCAATCTCATACCTGGGAAGCTGCAAACTGACTGGCTTACTTCGTGAGGCCTCAAATAGTTCCTCTTGTCATCTGCATCCTGTGTGAATCAGTGAGGAGTGTTGCTATCTTCCTCCGCAGATTCCTACCACGAGCCCCATGCACCCAACCACTTCCGTCATCTACCAGGCTTACTAGTTGTCCTCAGCGAACAGAATCCTCAAGTACCTGGCTGCCGTGGACAAGAAGCTTTGAGTCACATTTCTCTCTTCCTTCTCCCCGTATCTCAGAAACAACTGGCCAAAGTACTTTTTTATTCTGTTTCTAAAAGATTTTATAACCACACCTTTCTTCTCCCTTGTCACTGTTGCTTTAGTCCAGAAATATGTCCCCATTAACCGGGACACGACAGCAACACTCTGATTCATCTCACAGCTGCAGTGTCTCTCCATTTTCATTTTACTCAGCTGCCAGCATTGTTTCTGCGAGGTGTATTTCTGTTGCTCTCATGACTACAAACCTCCCCACCATTCTTGCTACCAAGAGAACAAAGGTCAGGATTCTCTTGGGGGTTCAAAAAGCCCTTCAGGCACAGCCTGGTCCTAGCTCACCTTTTCAGGTATAACTTTCATTCTTTGTATATTTTACGTGCATTTTTTTTGCCCTGCTACGATCTGCTTCATGCTCTGCACGGCTTGCACCTTTTCCTCTACTTTAAATATTCTTGCACACCTTATCCGCTGCTCAAACCTGGTAAATCCTCCCATGCCCAGCTCAAAACCCATTATTTCTTTTTAGCCCCAATACTCTACTGACTTCTGGACTTGATTGAGCAAAATCTGCTTTTGCTTCTACTCTATCCACTTCCTACAAGCTGGAACCAGGTTTTAATTATTTAAAAGTGATTTCCAAAAGTAATGTATGCGGTAGCAGAATTATGGCAGTTACTCATAATAAACAAATGTTGCACTGAGTTGAAAGAATTAAATCAAGGCTTGTCATATGTGGCTCAATTTGGAAGAATGTTACTGGGATGGAATGACTGTATGCCCAAATTAGAGACTTAAAAACACAACTAACTATCTTGGGATTTAGATGAGGCTTAGTTGTTCAAAACAGATCAGAGGAGCCTTATGTGGATGTGTGCTTTTTGGGCACACAAACACCAAATTCCAAGAGGCCCACAGAAAACTCATTTATTATATGGAAAGCGTTCACATGGCCAAATAAAATTCATTAAAATGCTCTTGTCATTCTAATATGAAATTTTAAGATGCTTTAGCATCCCAAACAGCAGCAGATGTTTCTTAGAAAATTCAAGGGCTAATGTGTACTCGCTGGAAGAGCATGCATTTTGGACCAGCATGAGGATGTTTAGATAGAATTAAAGCACCAAAGAGAGGATAGGGGTTGGAGATGATGGCAGGAAGGGATTGGACAAAAGTTTTCATCTATCTGCATAATTTTCTCTTCTAAAACATGAAAAGTTCAATTAAGGGGTGTTTCAAAGGCAGTCTATTGCTCCTGTGTTCATATGTGTGGTTTTACCAGCCACAGTGTTAATCCCCCATCATTTCATTAGCGGCTTTGCATCCCATGCAAGTTTCCATGGAGGAAAAAAAATAAGAGTTGACTCCACCTAAAAATTGAAGATCCAGAATATTTTGCTTTATTTTGGTGAAGATTTAAGAAAATATAATTAATTACATTGCTTCATCTGTCTCCCACAAAAGGTCTAGCACCAAGTTTATACTCACCAATAGTTTGGTAATAATATGGCTAATGAGAACAATAATAATTTACATCAGTTGTAGTCCAATTCAAAGCATGTTTGATTAAATCATTAAGCTGTAAACACAAGTGTATAGTTTATTGTTGCTGGGTTTCAAGCTTCCACATTAAAGCACAAATATTCTCTGTGATAAGTGCAGCTCCCTTGAGCTCTGCCCAAGTCCATTCTTCCCATGCATGCTGTAAACGTCAAATGCCCCTGCTAATTGTGAGAGCACCTTGGTTACATCTTCAGCTAATCTTACTATTGCAGAAACACAAAAATGTATTTTAGCATTTTTTTCCTGCCCTAACATTAACCCATTCTCAGAAATCTTCATATAAAGGCGTCAGAAAATAGGTTTGTGAAAATGACTTTAATTAAACGCAGTTCTGCTCACCACTTGCCATGAAGCAAGGCAGCAATGGATATTCTCAGAGAAAAGAAACTACAGAGCTGATAAAAAATGCAGAGGCAGTTTTGGTGGAGTAAAGCTAGGTGATGAGGAAGGGGTTATGGAGAAAAGATGACAAAATAAAAATGCAAGTAATTTTAAAAAGAGAGGGGTGAGGAGGGCAGCATTCCAAATGCCAGGCCCAGGGCAATGAACACATGAGCCAAGGAGCCAAGACAGCTGGGTCCTAGAGATGCGATCTGGGTGAACAAGAGCGTTTTCCTCTTGGTTCCATATCATCTGTGAGAAATAATACTTCGAGTTCCTTCCATGTTGTGAAAAAAATAATTTAAGTGTTCTCTGATTTCGAGGAGGGGAAAGATACTGAACTATGAGAAAATGAAGAAAGGCAGAATGGACATATTGTTAGGTAAGCAGATGACTTATGGGAATTAGCTGGAAAGTGCAAATGTTGTCCCTTAGAAGAATCATGCTTAAAGCAGGGAATCTCTTGGAACAAGAGTGTATTTCTCTTCAATAACTTCAGTCACATCCTTTGGCTGCCATGAAACTGTGTCAAAGGCCTCAGACTCAGGCCCTCTATCAGGTAAACCCCACATTTTGTTTGGTAGAACTGACTTGAATCTGGATGTTATCTATCATCCTTCCTTTCTTCCTCCCTCGCTTCCCCCCGCTTTCTTTCATTTTTTCCCTTCCTTCCTTCCTCCCTTCCTTCTCCCCTTCTCCATTTCTCCCCCCTCCCTCTTTCCCCTTCACCTTCTCTCTGTCTCTCCTTCCATCCCTACCTCCCTCCTTGCCTCCCTTCTTCCCTCTCCTTTCTTAAAAGATAAATTTAAAGGGTTCTTAACAACAAACAGAAAGTAAACAGGTATAAATAACCCTGAATGTAGCAGAAGAGAAAGAGATATATTGACCCTAAGGGCATCACGGATATGAGTTCTCATCCTGTGTTTGTCAGTAGGTAGCTCTGTGATTTTGGACAAATCATTTTGACTCTCTGTGTTTTAGTTTCCGCTTTATCACAATGGGGAAATATTAGGTTGTCTCTAACTTCTCCTCCATTTGTACTTTGCGAAAGGATTAAAAACTTAAATTTGGGAACCAGATCTAGATTACGCTACCAATGTCACTATAATTTTCTGTATGATGTTGAACATACTACACAATTTTTGAACCTCAGTTTCCCTATCTATAAAATGCAAATAAAACAACATCTACATTATAGGATTATTATCAGAATTAAGTGAAATAAATCATGTCAAAGTGAGATGAAGCATGTCAAGAATTTAGAATGGTGCCTGACCCACAGTAAGTGCTCAGAAAACCTTAGTTATAATTTTTAACTGTAATTAATTTTTGTTACTATGGTGACAGATAGTGCCTCATCTATAAATTCTATTTCTCTGATAACAGGGGAGTAATCCTATATTCCAAAAAGCCGCTTGAAAGAGTAGTGGACATTCAGACCTATCTAAAACATCCACATATTAATCTGGTCCACCCAAAAGGTCCTTGAAATTTAATGCTGTCCAAAATGTACAAGGAGAAATTTGGTCCATACCAAAAGGTCCTCAATATTTAAACCTTGCTCTTTTTCAAGTTTTGAGCCACAAACCACCTACCTGATCCCATGTGCCATTTCTAGCTAGTCTTAGTCTACCATGGAAGAAAGATTATTATTGGTAATACAGCCACAGCACAAATATTGGATGAATAAAAATGATAGTATTTTATGTATTAATCCTGTAAACCAAAAGTATAACCAAATATT
This sequence comes from Murina feae, assembly GCA_004026665.1. NCBI lineage: Eukaryota > Metazoa > Chordata > Mammalia > Chiroptera > Vespertilionidae > Murina > Murina feae. Next base: position 21,343 of record PVJC01011313.1, on the reverse strand, counting down.
ATAGGCTAGGTGAACCCAGGAATGTTTTCTAAGTGTGGATGTTTTTGATGAAATCAAATGTCAAAGACCATTTGGCATAGACCAAGAATGCTTGTGAATGTTTCAGTTGGGACCAAATTTCACTGACCTTTTGGTACCAACCAAATGTCTCAGTGGATATTTTGGACAGAATCAAAAGTGCTTCAAGGATTTGAAAATATAATAATACCTAGGGGCCCAGTGCACAAAAATTTTTGCACTGGGGGTGGGGGAGTACCTCAGCCCGGCCTGTGCCCTCTTGCAGTCTGGGACCCCTCTGGGGATGTCCACCTGCTGGTGTGCCTGGCCAGCCTGGGTGAGGGGCCAATGTCTGTTTGCAGGCTGGTCAAGCCCCCCAGTGGGAACCCTCACCCCAGGGGGTGTAGCAAGCCTGGGTGAGGGGCTGAGGGCAGTTTTCAGCTTGGCCACAGCTCCCACTGACCCTCCAGGACCATCCGCCTGGGAAGCGATTGGGTGGCCATGGCACAGGCAGGGAGGTTTCAGGTCTCCCAGGGCCGGCAGGCTGGTCCTGCCCCCGGAGGCTTCCGCCTGGGAAGGCATTGGCCCACTCAGGGCACCGGATGCCTTCCCAGGTTGGAGGCTCCCAAGATGGCGGAGGCTGCAGCCCCAGAGAAGCCACACACCCAGGCTGCAGCCTCCGCCATCTTGGCTAGGCTAATTTGCATACAGTCACTCTGATTGGCTGGTGGGGATGGCTTAGGCGTCCCAAAGAAGCGGTTAATTTTAATACGCTTTTATTAGTTAAGATTAGCACAAGAACCAAGCTATTTGCAGATCTCTATTCATATGTTGGTAACATGGATCCTCTGAAAAGACTAAAACATGAACAAAAACTCCTTTCTCAAAAAAAAAAATACTTAAAATAATAATAATAAGCCTTGGATTGCATGGTTCAGTTGCTTGAGTTCGTCCCATGCACCAAAAGGCTATCAGTTCCATTCCTGGTCAGGGCACATGCCCAGGTTGGGGATTTGATCCCTGGTTGGGTGGGAGCAGGAGGCAACAGATTGATGTTTCACTCTCACATCAATGTTTCTTTCTCTCTATCTCCTTTTCTCTACAATCAATAAAAATAGCATTTAAAAAAATTCCTTTCTCAGAACTATCAGTAGATGTTAAATATTATAAGTCTTCAAATATTAGCTGTGTGGATTTTTAAAGATATATTTTTATTTATTTCAGAGAGGAAGAGAGATATATAAACATCAATGATAAGAGGGAATCATTGATTGGCTGATTCTTGCACACTCCCTACTGGGGATCAAGCCTGCAATCTGGGATTGTGTCCTTGACCAGAACTGAACCAGGGACCCTTCAGTCTGCAGGCTGACGCTCTATCCACTTAACCAAACTGGCTAGGGCACTGTGTGGATTTTTTGTTGCTGGTTGCTGGTGTGGTTATTGATTCATTTGGAAAGTTATTCACTTATCTTTTGGGATTTATTTCTTGAAAAACATGGACTCTTACTTGGGATAAATAAAATAGAGCTTGTTTGGCATTCATCACTTCAGAGGGGAAAGGAAGATTCTCAAACAAATCAGCTGGGGCACAGTTTTACTTCCATCTGTCAAGTTAAAGTAGGGGATAGAGAAAAAAAAGCATGGTAGTAGAACATGCTTTTATAAGGAGATTGGCTACTTTTTGCTCTGTTCTTCCTGTGAAGAAAAGAATGTTTACAATACTGGCTGGAGAATACAGCCTTTTACCAACACCGCAGGGTGTTAAGTGTGATAGGCTGGTCTGATGTTCAAGAAAAGCTGTTTCAAAACTATATTGCAAACTTAAATCTTCTCGTAGATGGCATTAAGACGAATCTGAGAAATAGGAATTGTTGAGTGCTTCTGTATGAATGTAAAACAGTTAAAGACAATGTGTGATAAGAAGTGTGAAATCTTTAGTCAAATGTTTAGGATATAAACATTTGATATAAAAAATAGAAAGACACCGTGAGGATTGAGGACATTAACCTTTATTGACTAAACTGTATGTGAACAGGCAATAAACTTCATTAAATTCTTCCAACAACCATGGGAGATAAGTATTATCTCCCTTTTCTTAAATGAATTCTTTGGGCATCATATGCCAAAATCACTTAATTGCTATCCAGTGAAGTTGGAATTCAAGCTCAATCTACTTACCTTCAAAGATTCTGCTTCTCTTTCTGGGATAGTCATAGCATTCCCAGCGTATGCACATATGAGCAAAGGAAAAATAGAACTGTCTATTGATGGTCCTTGGCATAAAAAATGTATCTGCATTATAGCACTAGATTGAAATCACTACAGACACCAACTGGAACTCTCTGCATTATCTCTAATTCAGGAAAAGGGCCAGTCTAATGCAGGGAAGCAAGAATCACCATGGGGCTTAGAACCCTGTAACGTTCACATATCTAAGGATGATGATAAAGAAAGCTGAAAGAAAAGAGGGGCCTCAGTTTAGTCACACCTGGCTACCTATTCCATCCAGACCTCGGGAAGACATTAACAATTAACATCAGAACTACATGCATTTTGCTATTATATTGTTTTGTAACAGTTTAAGCTACTGTGAACTATAAGCTTTCTGATACAGAAAACATCTAGACATGGCACTACCCAACAAGTGGTGGGGGAATGGGGAACAAAATGCAGGAATAAGACAGGAAATAAGAGAGATAATTGGAGATGCATGAAAAAAAATAGGAAGAAAAAATATGATACTCTGGCACTGATCTTAGGTCTGATGCAGAGAAGGAAGCTTTCCACCTACTGCTCTATACTAAATCCCATTTAGATGATTTATTCCAGTAGTTCCAATTTTCTCACGTATCTATGCTCACATTATAAATGAACACATGTAACGTAGTAAGTGCTCTGCACAGTTTAGAACCAGTGTGGCCATTTCTCGAATAGAGGGATCTAGACACATCCTATAATTTAGTCGGATTAGAAGTCATCAAGGTCCAATTGGTTCTACCACCGCTATCACTCTATGTGACTCAAATCCATTCATTTGTATCTTAACTCAGTCGTCTATATCTTATCTTAACAAGAGAAAAACTATACCTTACTCCACTGAATAAGTATTCTTTACAAATGCACTAAACATACCTAAAATAATTCATGGATTTTTTCCTGTCTGACACTAGTTCTTTCCCTACAAATCTTGTCCCTTATGGAGAGAGGAGGGAGGATGGAGGAGTATGATTTAGTGGCTGGGCATTTGCCTGTGTCCAGAACTAGTAACATAGCAGTGACCAGAACCAACATTTTTCTAGCTTGAACCCCCACGCCCCACCCTGATCCCACTGTCTTATCTATAAATTGGTACTGATAATACCTAGTACTATCAGTACCAAAAGGATTAGGATAGATAATATTTAGCACACTATCTGATACAGTTAGTGCTTAGTAAGTGGTAGCCTTCAATGAATACTTATAAGTGAAGCCAATTTGTCGAGAAGCGGCTCCAATGAATCACAACTCAAAGTGGAAACTTAAAAAAATTAGTAAACAAATTTAGATTCACATAAACATTCACCATCCTACACAAAGGAGCCCAGAACAAGCATCTACTGAACTCTCACCACTGACGGAGCCATACCCATTCTAGAAAGAGTGATGAAGAAACAAGTCTTAGCCCAGCGGGCATGACTCAGTGGTTGAGCATCTACCAAGGAACCAAGAGGTCATGGTTTGATTCCAGGTCAGGGCGCATGACCAGGTTGCAAGCTCCATCCCCGGGGGGTGGGGGGGGGGGGGGGGGGGGGAGGTGGGGGGGGGGGTGTAGGAAACAGACTATCAATGATTCTCTCTCATCATTTATGTTTCTATCTTTCCCCTCTCCCTTCCTCTCTGAAATCAATAAAAATATATTTTAAAAGAAAGAAAGAAAGAAAGAAAGAAAGAAAGAAAGAAAGAAAGAAAGAAAGAAAGAAGGAAGGAAAGAAAGAAGTCTTGGAGGGAAAGGGGTTTGAGGAAAAAATCCTTGCCCTTCACAACATTACCAGAGGATTATTTTTTAACACACAACTATCACTGTCTTCAAAAAAGTTATCTATTTTTAAAGATTAAAAAGAAGTTCTCAATTTAAACATGTTCAAGAAATGTGTTTCAGTCCAAAAATACATTTGCTTTAACTTCCCTGCTGTGAATTATTTTTTTTTTTTCCGTTTAAAAGCAGCTCTTACTCATCAATGTCATAAACCACAACAGCTGAAGGCAGATTTCAGAAGTTTGATGTGAAAACAGTCCATGGCACATATGTATGAACAGAAACTAATTGTCATTTTCTAACCAGAATTTGCTGTCATCCCCACTCTGTTCACTGACATAATGGAGCCCTGCAGATTCCATCCAGGCCATCTCACTCACTGCGTTCATGTCCTAGGGGATTAAAGATCTGTGCGGTCAAGAGACTTCAAGCTGATACACTCACCATACTAGGTAACAGGGGGCAGGTGACCCAAATGTTCCATGACCCAGACCTACCCAGAATCCCTTCCTATCTGTTGGAATCAAGGCTTAAATCCCACCATTCTACGAAGACCTTTCTAGGCAGTCCAGTGTGAAAACATCTCTTCTGATGAATTCATGCAGCATTGGGTTTTGGCACTGCTTGTGTGCACAGGCTATAGAGGCCTGTAAAGATTACTTGGGCATGTTTTCACCTTTTCTTATCAAGGATTGTTAGCCTCATACAGGTAGGACTGCATCATTTATCTTCCTTTTTCCCACAGGATCTACTACAAAGTCTGGTACACATTAATTCTATATATATGGGTCCTAGAAAAGGTTATAGGATCAAAATGAACTTTCACTTTTCTGACTCAGCTTGTTAAATAAATTAATGACACTAGAAGACTCATCTTTTGGCTCAACTCTGTCTTATCTAACATAGGTCTACAAATTTAAAGTCCTGCTATCACGTGGACAAGCACTCGAAACAATGGTTAACAGAAGCACTAGAAAGCAGAATAGTCTGGAATTAGCTGTTGACTGACTTTCCTAATTCTCATATCTCTTATATATGCTCAATTTCCTGGATTCAGCTACACCTTCTTACATAGTCCACTTATAGGATACCCACACTGCTTCAGTTATAAACTCACCCTGCTGCCTCTTTCTCACTTCTACCTCTCCCCAAGGTTCTTTTCCAGCTTCACACAGCACTGTGCAGACTGTGCACCTGATAATAATCTGTAATGGGTGTGAGCAAACTTACTAGGAACTCTCATTTCAGGTGTGAACCTTTCTTACTCTGGGACTATCTACAGCTTTCTCAACTACCACCTTGCTGATGAAACGTGATGAGGAGGCCAGAGGGAAAAGGGTGCAGCCACCATTCCAGCTATGTTCTGGACATATGAGCCAATGGAACAGCATGGACAATTTTGATGTGATTTTAAGGCCACTGGTTCTAACCACATATAAAATATTTCTACGTATAACATTATCCCAGGGCTCAGAATTATTTCTGCATATTTTATTCCTTTAAATATATACTTCTTATTCATTTCAGAGAGGAAGGGAGATGAAGAGAGAGATAGAAACATCAATGATGAGAAAGAATCATTGATAGATAGGCTTCCTCCTTCAGGTCCCACCCTCCAGATGGTGCACACAACCTGGGCATGTGTCCCTGAAGGGGAATCTAACCTAAAGTAAGGGAGCCACAAGAGCCACTGCGCATAGTGAGCTAGGGACAGCTGTCATTGGGAATGTAACCTGCCCTACAATGCCCGCTCCCGACCAGCAGTAGGGCACCCACCCACCATCAGCCCAATCCCCCCTTTTGATTGTATGTCCAGCCTATTGATACACTCAATTGTTCCTGAGAGGACTGTCTGCTTTTCCCCCTTCTTTCTATTACAGGTTATCTGCTCCAGCATTTGAATTAAAAAGCTATGATAGTTCACAGAATATGGAATTCTTGATACAGAAAGAGTACAGGTTCAATAACTATTGTATGGTTTTCACCCCTGAAGAGAGTCACTATTCAATAGGTCCAGCATACTCTGTCTCCTGGGCTTGCAAAACTACAGCACTGAGTCAGTCTTTAATTTCTGATTTACTTATTATTTTTTCTTGATTTGCTTTTAATCATCTACATCACATTGTCCTGCCCATACCAGATCCCAACGCTCTCTCTCCTAAACTCAATCCTCTTTAAACCTAATTTTTACCCCATCTGTCCTGGCACTCAGGGCCTCACCTTGAGGGAATCATTGATATTTTGCTTTTCAAATATAGGCAGGACTAAATGAAACCTTGTTGAAATATATATTCATAAAATATTAGTCCTGGGTATGGGGGAAATTACAAATACTGAGTACTTACTAAGAACTAGATGGTCTTTATGCTATATTTCATGTTAAATTTAATTCAATACATTTACTACAATAACCTGAGGAAATGGCTCTTATTAGTCCCATTTTCCAAATGAGAAAATGAAGATTCAGAATGGTTAGCTTGTCAAAGGTTATATAAATAGGAAATGGCTAGAGTAGGATTCAAACTTCAAAGTTCATGACCTTTTCCATTAAAGCCACACTGAGTTTTCCCTAAGGGTTTTCATTTTAGACCTTTTTGCAAGAATGCTCTCACTTCTTCACTGAATAAAATTCTTCATATCTTATAAAACGTACTCTGAGTTCCTCAGCTCAAATTCATCCCTATTTCTCCTGAATTCCTCGTGCATTACTATCTGGTCCAGTCATTTCTCATACAGTATTTCTGGCCTTGTATGAGACATTGATGTTCATATGTTCTTTTCATCTGATGACCTAATGAGAGATTGAAACTTCAGTATTCTCAAGATTCACCAAGGGAGGTTGTCCAAAATTCCATTCCAAGGTTACACAGTCAGCCCTGGAGATGGGCATTTTCAATCAGTATCTTGGTGTTCTGATGCAGGGTGACCAGGGACCAAGCTTTAAGAAATGCTCACTGAGAGCCTAAGCTGATCAAGAATGAGGATCATCTGGCCTTCCCCATGCTAGACCTGGAAGGAGCCCACACACCCTGGCAAGCACAGTCTGGCATTCTGAACAGTGACATCACGGGACTCACCTCCTGCTTGGAGACAAAATTTTCTCACTTGTGAGTCAGGTCTGGGCCTTGCTCTAGACTCAGTTTCTAACGACATCTGTCTCTAGGCTGCATTCAATTACCCATGTGGCATCTTCACTTTGGTGCTTGAATCAGCAGTCTGTCCTCATCAACACTGCCTTCTCCTTCAGCATCTTGACTCCATTTGGAAATGCCCTCCCAGATAATCATCCTTACATTTCTTCTTGTTCTGCTCAGCTTCACATGCCTTTTGCCCCTATGCAGCCCTAATTCACTATAACCACAAAGATAGGACTTGTACTAGTGTAATGATCTCTACGGGGCCTCCCTGCAGCAAGCATTCCCTTCTCATTTCATCCATTTGTATTATTTTATCCAATGATGTCCACTGGTAAAGGTGGAGAAGAATGACATCAGTGGAATCCTTGTGTTTTTAAAGAAGCTAATGGCAGATGAATTGGGGATTTTTTCCCCCCTTCTTCTTAACCTTGCTGTGTTGTAACTGCTAGCCTATGGCATGTTTAATGAATAAAATAAAGGAAACAGACTTGAACAAGTGTGCTCAGCCTCTGACAATCTGTTTGATTATTTATTTTTGAACATTTTTTTTTAGATTCTGGGACAAGCAAATTAAAGAATAGCATCTGATAGCAGCTGGCCTTTTGGTTTCGTTTATATTTTCTTAATCTACTTTCCGGGGTCTTGCAGAACCTAGCAGGGGAGAACTGGTAGTAGAACATGCAGACAGGTTGCTTCCTCTCAAGCCAGGCTTTGAAAACGCCATTCCCACACTACCAGTTCAATCCTACTTTCCAGTGTGGCAGGGCCATGCCTACTCCCTAGTCACCTCTCTCTGGTGTTCTCACTCTTCTCTCCTTTGTGCTTCCTCACATGTGTGCACTTACCAGCCTGCCTTGCATGTACAAGGACATTCCTGCCTCTAGATGACAAACTCCTTGAGGGCGAGGTGCCCGCCTCCTTCATCTCAGCACACCTCAAGATGCAGGCACAGTGTCCTGCGAATGGCATGTGCTCCATAACTGTGTGTCAAATGGAAGTCGGCACTGGCTTTTTGTATGTTGCTTATCATTTTCTCCTTTGAAGCTCAGGACTCATCACAGAAGATGGATGCTTCTCAAAGATTCTCACCAATCCTGAAATCGGAGGTGCTATGCCACACAGAAGTCCGGCTTCCTCAAGCCATCACCTATGATCTCTGGCAACAGCCAGACACCTTAAGCTTTTTATGCCAGATGAGATATTTAAAAAAAAAAAATTACTGTTTCCGATGGCTTACAGCAGGCCGGTAAACAACCTGACATGTCCACAGGGGTACAAAAATGTCCTTTTTAAAACCTGGACACTGATCATGGAAAAATCCTTGGCAACTCTGGCAAAGCCAGACAACGCCTTCGCAGAAGCCCCCGTCCGTCTTTCAGCATATGTGGCATGTAGACTCGCAGATTTTGTTTCTCTCCCCACACTTCTGTAATTGCATTTGTAATTCACTGCTAGAGCTAACAAAAAGGCCAATTTCTTAGCATATAATCCTCAGCAATCGCAGAAACATGCCAACTAGTTCCCCTGTCTGTCTCTTGCAGCCCAAGATTGTGGAAGAGAGAAGCCTAAACCAATTAACTGTCAGGAGCAATTAATTTCTGCATTTTTCACACAACACAGAATGAGGAATTTTATAGCACTCCTATAATTAAAGTTAATAAAAATGAATATAGAATTCTCCAAAGATCTATAAGTCATGCAGTTCCTATGACCATGACATACAGATATTCCCACCTTGCAGGAGGTTCATGGCTTCATTGGAAATGGCATCCAGACTAGGTCACGCCTTGCTTACTACAGCCACCAATGCAGTTAATCCACCACTCTGTCCTCCCACTATGAATAATAAAAGGAGAATCCTGCTGGATTCCTAAGAGAAAGAGGGAGCTGACCCACCCGCTCTGGCCATTTCAGGGCCAGGAAAGCAGAGGGAATTCTGTGCTCAAGGAGAGCAAGTCCATGGGATGGGGAGTAAGAAGAGCTAAAGGGAATGAAAGCTCTGAGTCAAGGAAAAGAGGAGTAATGTTAAAGTCTTTTCAAATTTATTTCACGGCAGAAGAAAGGGCACAAAATCAAGGATACTGTCAGCATCTTCAAGTATTTAGTAGATTCAAGGTGCATGATAAACACAAGTGGGTATTTTTGAGCATTGACATGCACATGTGGGCAATGACTGATCTTTCCCTTTGAAGAGCATCTTCCCACCAAACAGTATGTGTCTCTATACCCAAATATCCAGTATTTCCTATATGATTATGATGTAAAGGAATAGTGGCTACAGAGAAACATACTGAAACTTGCACATATTTCCCGCAGAACCTCACCAAAATCAGTTGCTTAAAAATGTTCAAGCCCAAAAGTGTGCCTGTAATCTACACTAGTGTGTGATAAAGGACTAGCATTCTTTTTTTTCCCTTTGAAGCAGACTAAGTAAAAAAAAAAATCTCTCAAAGAGCTAAATATATTATTTTTTTAGAATGAATACACATAAAATAAACAAAGCTATCAGAACAGAGGGTTGATAGAAAGGTAATATAATTACCCAAATGCTACTATCAAAAAATAAATGTTATTAAAATTTGATGAAAATAATTCTCTCTATACATCAGAAAAATAAATGGTTACCAGACAAAAAGAAAGATCAAGTACCTTTACAAAAATGTGATCATCTCATACATGCTATTTATATGAATTAATGTCTTAATCATTTGACATGGCTACAGGAAACAAAATAGATGCAGCTTGCACTGGTATAATTACTGGTTCATTTCTTTTTCTTTTTAGTATATAGAGTCAGGCTAGAAATAACATCATAAAAGCTATGAGATTTGCATATATCTTAGAGTAAGCTATTTTAAGAACAGTTACGGGTTTTCTGTGCAGTGACTTTACTAGTCATCTGGGTAGTGTGGATATCATTGTAAAGCAGAAAAACAAAGGGAATGATCTTTCCGGGGGAAAAAGGAAATTAAAAACCTGTAAACAATCCCAACTTTCCTGCCAGGACATACAGAAAGTCACACAGAGATGGTAAATGTAAAAAAATGCCGTCTAGGTAAAGTCAACCTATTACCGAACTACTTAAGTCTAATAAGTTAATTGATTCTGCAAAAATGCATTGTAGCAATTCTCTTTTATTTAGTTAAACTTAGATGAATAAGATTCTCTAAAATTGTGTGAGATGAGCTGTACTCCCGGATATCTTGTTCCTAGAAAAACATGAACATGAAGTTATCTATTAAATGCAGGGGGCGGAAATATTCTGCTGAAGAAACACAAAGGCAAAGGTTATGGAAAATTTTTTCAGCCAATAAAGTCTATCAAAGGGGTGTGATGAGTTTCAGAGCGAGGCTGAAAGCTGAGGCTGCCATGCAGTACAGGGATAAAAATCTCAGGGCAGCGGCGGTTCTGTGAGAATATCCAACAATGAGCTCACAGTCATTATTTAATAACTTTAGCAGTTACTGGTTTTGAAATAAAATAAGTTTTTGGAAATTATCGTAGAAATTTTGCTTTTCATCAAATTGCATTTGTATGTCTGTAAATACATGTCTGTATAACTGTGTATCTAGAAACAGTGCTCAGCCACATCCATTGTTTGTTAGGTATCTATGGGTGTATACCATAGTATTAGATCTCATCCAAATGATTTCAGCATTTATCATAGAATATTTTTACTATGACGTTCAGTAAAAAATCTTCATCCTATAATGTTTAGTTTTTGAGATCAGGAAATATTATTCACCTTATCCTCATATAACAAGGTACATGATAAGCTATAATTAGTGATTAAATAAATTTGTATATAAATAAATATGTATACAAACACACAATCATAAAAATACATATATCCATGTGTATATTTACTTAGTCATATATGAGTATGATTATATACTTATTTAGGTATATATAAGTGCCATTATACATTACAATATAAGTGCTATTATGCAAAAGCTTGAGGTGTGCAAAAAAGGAAATACTTCGAGGAAGAAGTGGTATTTGAGTTGAATCCTCAAATGAGTCTAACTTTAACAGGTGGAGGGTGCAGGAGAGAATTCTAAGGTAATAGGACAGACACTTAGCACATGGACTGAATGCATGGCTATTTAGGGTCTGATATGGCTACAGAATAAGTGTCACAAATAGCAAGCAGTGTGGTGGTTTCCAGAGGGAAGGAGGTAGGGGAAGTAAGGGGTTCTAGTATGTGGTCACAGGAGAAGATTTGACTTTGGGTAGTAGGCATACAGTGCAATATACTGATCTTACAACATAGAAACTCACACCTCAAACCTATATGATCATATTGACCAATGTCACCCCAATACATTTAATTTTTTAAAAATATTTTTTATTGATTTCAGAGAGAAAGGGAGAGGGAGAGAGAGATATATATAGAAACATCAATGATGAGAGAGAATCATTGATCCATTGATTGGATGCCTCCTGCAACCTAGGCAAGTGTCCTTGACTGGAATTGAACCTGGGATCCTTAAGTTTACAGGCTGACACTCTATCCACTGAGCCAAACTGGCTAGGGCCCAATACATTTAATTAAAAAATAATGATAATAAATGTTCATTTGTGCAGATGATGGATAAGCCCAAAGTTATAAGCATTTTTTCATTTATTAATCTTAGTTTCATGAAATTCCTGTCAGGTAGGTGAGCTACTGTCCCCACTTGACAGATGAATATGCAGGTGCTTAGGAAGTTGTCTGTAGTCATTTAACTAACATGTGGAAGAACTGGATTCCCAACTAAGTAGTCCGATGCTGCATCCACAATGTTAATTACTTTGCTCTTCATCAAAAATAAATGAAAGAAGGGAAGTTCCCACAGGTACTGACCGTACTCAGAGGTAGCCTCAGACCAGCAGGCAGACCCCATCTTGAATTAACTCTTATGTGAGAGAAGGCACCTGGAAACATCTCCCCATAAACAAGAATGGAAACTAGTCAAGGATCTATTCTTGGGTACAGTGAGCACTGGTTGCCCCAGATAATTGCAGTTTCAGGGTAATTTGCTTTCATGTCATGCAGGGTCCAACCTCCTGTGTCTGAAGATGACCAAGCCATCTTCATCCAGGACCAGACAACTCCGAAACAAAGAAGGGCCCAGTGCAGAGACCTCCTGACTGACGCCATGCTGTGTGCAGAGAGACAATAATGTCTAATTAAAGCGGGAAGTCATCCATGAAAATTTTCTTAAAGCAATCCTCCTATGAAATCCCTGCACATTGCCTGCAAGCTAGAGTAACTCTAAAAATCTTAGAAAATAAATGTAATGCTCAGAACATAAAGGAAAAATCATAATATATAAAGTTGAGGGGGATGTTGGCGAGTGCCATGCACAAACTCCAAAGAAAATTGCGTAGTAACTTACTTTGCCTTTCCAGAAAATAGCCTTGGACTGGTCATAATATAATTTAAATAGCTGCAGGGGGCTTTAATCATAGGAAGATTAGGGATGAGACTTTTCCTAAAAGCTGTCTGCCCCCAAATTTTACTGTATCCTTTATCCGACTATTTTTCCCAGTGGTTTCTCCCAGAGTTTTGCAACTAATACATTTTTTTGAGGGGGAAAAATATATGTTGAACCGAGTATTTTTTTAGGTATTCTACATCCTCATGACTCTACAAGGCAATGATGTAGCAGTAGAGAGCTGGCCTTCTGACTGATTAGGATGTCCCAGCAACACTGCTCTGCTCAGTTAGAGAAGCCATCAGAGGAAACTTTTAAAAGAGAAATAGTCCCTAGAGATTTAGACTCTATTATCTCTTGGCAATGTCCTATTGATGATCAGTAATGGTATTAAAGATTACTCACAGTTCCATTATTTTTTAGCCTTTTTGTATATGTTCTAGTACTGCACCTTCATGTTACCTATGAAGAAGGCTATCTAGTAACTATCAGTCAAAAAACTGATAACTATCTCATGAATTAGATTTTTCGTTGTTCCTACATGTCACTGTCCAATCTTTAATTGGTCTGTAAAGGTCACTTGGCAGGCAGGTAGCCTTGTTGGGATGCAGACCCCGGCCTCTGTCCCAAATCCAATGTGCTTTCAACCAGGATGGGTGGCCTCTCAAGGTGAATAATAAATATGAGGGTATTAGATTGACATGAAATTTCAGTTTTGTAAGTTAAAAAATACAGTTGAATAGCAACAATTGTATATGGTTCAATTTGCTACTTTACAAATGTATGAAGATGTACACATATAAAAGTCAATGTGATACATTCTGGCTGGTTAGCCTCATCTACAGACCACTCTTATTTACAATGGAATCAATTTCTTTTGAACAGCATCTCCACATATAAAGCCATGTACCATATTGTTACTTGCCCACATGATTGTTAGTTCTTATGTAGTTCTATTCTATATCTGAGGCGGGTGTAGGACAAAGGAAACACACGATATGTTCCAAAAGTCTAGGAAATGTGTTATAAGTAGACTGACTTTGCCAACATTTCCTGAAATAATGAACCAAAATATCTCTCTTTTACAAGAAGTACTTTGTGCAGATGAGCACTCAGAATTGTCTTTGAGGTTATATCCTAATACATGCATTTGACTTGCATAAACAAAGGTGGGCTGATTTTAGATCTACCTCATTAGAATGACATGAGCCTTACAACTCAACCTAATAAAAATAATGCTAGTCCCCAAACTCCCCCAAACCACTTTATCTGCCCTTTAAAGAGAACTTGAAAGTTTGGAATGGAAAGGTTTTTACTGAAGCTTTTACAAACCCATTACAAATTGCACATGCATTTGGGAAATAAAGGAAAATCCAGTACTTGATAAAATGAGAAGTTAGGCTGAGGGATGCTTAGGGTATGAAATTATACTTTTGCTAGAATCATATGAAATAGTAAATTCAAAGTTGTCTAGAAGTGCTATATGCCTGATGTTTCACAGAGAATATTAAATAAAAAGCTACACATTCAAACAACATCAGTGTGTAGTCGACTTTTTCATCTGAACTGATGGTTGGAGATCCTGGGGTGTAATTAGATATAAATTAATTTGCAAGCCCCAGTTGCTTTATGGCTCACACTAGGATGTCTATTGCCAACAGGGGATCATAAAAATATATCTCAGAGGTCTAAAATAGAATTCAAAATTTATAATTTCAGTTCTAATTCTTCATGCATCTGGATTCTACATTTGTTGTTGATGTTCCCTGAGAAAATTTAATGAACAATTTCTCTTTTAAAGACTTTTCCCCAGGAAAAAAATAAAACATAACTAAGATATCTTCTAACTACTTTTTAATATAAACAACTGGCATTGACTCTAATCTCATTTAAGATGTAAAAAAAAAAATCTCTGAATTTTCGACACATACCTTCTAAACTGTATGCATAAAATTTTATGTTATTTAGAATATCATATATTGTATGTGGATATGTGATTTATAATAAATCCTAGGTGGCTTATGTATTTTTCATAAACTTACTGAGTGAACAATATTCTTTGTAAGGCAGAATACTTATTAACATTTATTTCTAAAAATAAAACCCAACAAACAAAAAGCAGCAAAGATTTACCCATCAATACAAAATTTACCTAAAAGTATGGGTTAGATTTAAATCTTAGCCACATTAAAATAAAAGTGCAAATAGAGAGGCTAAGGTTGAACAGAATAAGGCAAGAGGCGAACTAAACAACACAAATAATTTTCTTTTAAGTTGCCTCATTGTTTTACCAAAATAGCCCCCACCGCAGTGTAGGCACCAAGTAAATGTGGCACAAAAGATCTGAAAAGGAAAGCTGTACACAGAATATACTACTAAATAAATAAAACACCCGTTATTTTAAAGAAATTTACTGTTTTCACTTTAGAAAAAAAAATTGGAATGTCTGTTTTCAAATCTAGCCATTCATTTATTCATCCGTTAGAGGCCTGGTACATGAAATTTGTGCAGAAGTAGGGACCTGGCAAGCATTCAGGGCCTATGGGGCCTTCTGGCTGCCAGCCAGGGCCTCCCTTCCTTCATTCTGTGCCACCCACTAGTGGTCAGCACACATCATAGTGAGCAATCAAATTCCTGGTCTCCCGGTTGAAGTCCTAAGAGGACACTTTGTATATTAGCCCTTTATATATATAGATTCATTCAATACACTGCATATTGAACATGTACTGTGCACATAGAGATGATAAGAGAACACAAGAAGAAAAGTAGTTTCTGTCCTAAAGTCTTTTACTCCCCTGCTCCCATCTAATGGAAAGAGAGTAAAGATCATGTTTGCTTGTTTGCTTTAAGGTCTTCTAGAATGTTTGAATATACTCAGAAAATCATCAAGGAAGTAACTGAAGTGTGACCAGGTTCTTAGTATAATTTGAGTTGAATTTTAAAGACAAAATCCTTTTCCCCTGCAGATCTGAAAACATATATCACACACATTTATCTCATAACAGATTCGTATTACTCCATGTCACTCTCATTCTTCTTTTACTGTGTTTCTAGTAAAACTAACCCATATTTATCTCAGGAAAACTCTGCATCTTCAAAGTCAAGACATAAAGCTTATCTTGATTCTTGTCTATAAATACCATTCACTGTAGAATAGAATCAGGATTGGTCATTCCTAATTTCTAGAAATTTAAATGACAGCAATACTACAGCAAAAATAATAATTGGTTACTTATCAACCTCCTGGCTGCAGGAGTGATAATTATGTCAGCAAATGTTCCTAAAGGAAAAACTATGGAGAGTGATATTTGAAAAAGGCTATGGTATCAAGCTTAGCAATTCAGTAGGAGAAATCAATAAAAGATAGAGCCTGACTGGCACGCTCAGTAGTTGATTCCTGGTCAGGGCACATGCCAAGGTTGCTGGCTCAATCCCCAGTAGGGGGTATGCAGAAGGCAGCCTATAGATGTCTCTCTTATCATTGATGTTTCTATCTCTCTGTTCCTCTCCCTTCCTTTCTCTGAAATCAATCAAAAACATTATTTTTAAAAAGAAAAAATACAAAATGGTGACTTTCCCCCCAATAGCTGAGATAATTCTAAATGAAGTTGTCCATTTGAAAATAAGAATACTGGCATAGAACAGGACCACATGCAGACACACACAAACTCAAAAGGGGGTCATGAACAGAAAAATAAATACTCATAGGTTTAGTATATTTTAAATCACAGTGAACCTACCCAACTTGATTTCTACCCCAGGCACTGCCATTAATGGTCTCAGGGGTTTCCAGGAGTAAACCTGTAGAGTGATCCCAAAACTGTAAACATTGTTTTGTTTTGGTTTAATTTTTCATAATCCCACATGATGGATGATATATATCGGCATACAAGTTATAAAGGAGAGAGTGAAAAGTGACAGGACTACGTAACACCATTCTCAAGTCTGATATTTACTTTCATCCTAAGGACCAGAGTGCAGAGGATCAGTCTGGACTGCATAAGAACTTGCAGTCTGTCAGCTACAGCCTAAGTAAGCAGTAATCCTGTTACAGTCTTAGAGGGAAACTTGGACAACTCCGATCTTGACTACAGACTTTAAAGCAGAAATCTATCCATTTTCACCAATCAAAGGAAGTCACTTTTCTTCTTCTTATCATCTCTACAGTGTGGTGAGAGTAATAGAATAACGCATTTTCTGTGTATGCTCTAGGTAAGATTCATTCTTGTACCAATTGCACAGTTACACAAGTATGATCTTACCATTGGTGGCATTACAGAAGTGTTCACTCTGTGAGAGGAGAGAGGGACATAGTCAAAATACATCACTTATACTCTTATGTTACCTTCCAGGGTAAGTGTTAGAGGTTTGTCATCCCAGGGGATTATGGTTCTTCACAGTTCTAACCCATCCTCTTCAGCAAAAGCAGTAAGCCTGACCCATGGAAGGATGAGTTGCCTAATGAGGTCTGCACATTTTCAATTTATTAAACCTGTACATTATGAACATCATCATGGCCCTCCTTAATGCATGATGAATGACGTCCCCTGATTGCAGAGAAATAATGAACTGACTTTATATTTTGCCTGATAAACTCATGCATCATTGCACCTCTGCCTGCAAGGTTCCCACCTCTCATCCCTCTTAAGACAGGGAGAACCTTCTGCCTACCCAGAGGACCTATCCTGTTGAAAAATACTTTTGTTCTTCCAGGAAAAATGACCATTTGGAGCCTGTGAAATATACTGTAAATCACAGTGAGAATCAATGCTTACTAATTGTCCATGACTAAAGCCCCACGTAATGTCTAGTGACACCGGGAATTCCACATAACACCCTGTGTCTCGGTGCACAACACAGTAATCAAATATACATTAAAGGAGGCCGCTTTGAAAGAGCATCAGGATTGGCATCAAGTTCTGCCCAGGAGGCTCTTCTCAAGTGTGAACTGTGTTACTGAATTAGCAGCAAATGCATTATTTAGGGAAGGGTTATGTTTTGAACATTGGAAAAAGCACAAAGACATTGCTTCCTCCCTCTTTAGTTGGTCTTTTATGAAGAATTTTCTGTTTCATTTGCTTCTTATACATCTTTCCTAGAATTTAACAAACCATGTGTGGAATGTAGGGGAAATTAGAAGAATCGGGGGAAATAAATAGCATTTTCCTGTTATACTGTTTCCTCTGGAAAACGGGCCCCATGTGTACTGATCTATGGCTGTTGAGGAGATATGTTAAAATAGACTCTAACCGTAAATTAGAACATAATTGAAATTTTTACGAGCTTTTAAAAAATTATGATTCTAGACCTTCAAGAAGCCCCAGAGTGGGCAGCCTTCTGAATGGCAGAAATAGTGAGGAACTTGGAACCACTGGAATAGAAATAAGAGCATCAAGGACTGGTCAGCCTCCCCTTGGATCTGCCTCCTTTTCAGGGAGACAATGCACAACAGACAAGGACAAAAGACAATCCTGGGATGTGCTAGCCAAAATGGCCCGCCTGGCAGACATTTCCACAATAACATTCTTATGGGGGCTTTAAAAAAATTAGAAAACGTATTTGCCTGAGACTCTCAAAAGAAATAGTCAACTGTGTCTTCTCTATCTTCAAAACCTTTCCCAGTGTCTCATTCTTCAGAGTCTAATTTCTAATTCCCAGCTGACTTTCCCTTTTACTTATGCGACACCCCAAATTCTGAGCAGTGTCCAAAGCAATGGTCTCATGTGATTAATGGTGTCTGTTTCCTTAACCAAGCCCTTGCATTTGATGATATGGTCTTATGTCACTCCCTCTGCATGAGAAGCACACACATCATCAGCTTAGCCTATAACTCAGTAACTGAGCTTCTGTGTTTGCTCCAGGCTCACTTGGACACTGACTATACTGTTCAATCATAATCCTATAGGGTGATAATGAATTAGTGCTTCTTCCAACCAATTTGAAGACAAAAGGCACTATGTGAGCATTCAGGATTAAAACTCATTAGTATTCCTCCTCCTCCCAGCAGCCCAAGTTTTCTCTGCTCCCCCAGATATCACTAAATTCTTTCTTGCAAACTCTTCACAAACACTAACTAATTAATGATGCTTCTAGGTGATAAGTACAGTATGTAAAGGAGTGCTGTACAAAAAGGAGAGTAGGACATTATTCTCATTAGTTACACATTTCAAAATTTAAAAAGCAACAGGAAAAAAGCAGCTTATTTATAAAAGAAAGAAAGACAGAAGTAGAAAGGAAAAATCTTTCAGTGGGAAGATTCTGGACTGTAGCCAACACTTAAAAAAGGAGGTGGAATAATAATTCCTTGAAAGTTTCAAGTCACTGCTTCATGTGTACTTCTCTGGATGCTTAAAGGATAGAGAGAATAGAAAGGAAGACAAAGGGAACACATACAAGGGGTAAAGGCAATTGGTATAAAGGACTTCAGGGAGCTGAAATTAGGCCACAGAGACACAAACGTGCACATTACTTACTCAAAGGCATCCGAATGCAATATTCTAATCACCCAACACATATCAGGTCAGATGTATAGTTCCAAATATGCTCAAAATATCCAGAGGGTGCGTTATCACCCTTTCCTACCTCCAAGATAAACTCTGCCATGTATATCATTAATATCAGGTATTTACTTTCCATTAGTATGGAAGAACAAAGCCCAAGCTAAATGGATTGGTAAAGTATCCAGTTGGATATGCCCACATGCCCTGAACTGTACAGGGAACCCCTGACAAGTAACATACGTGCTTCCTAGAAGACCACTCAAGTGAATCACTTTAAGTCACATTTTATGTCCCACACTTATTATGTTATAACTTGGAATTTCCTTTCTGAAAAGATATTCCATTTAATAAATGTAACAGAATTGATCATGAAAATAATTGAAAGGGAAATACAATTCTATAGTTTTATAGAATAGGCAAAATAATTTATGACACAAAAACTATATCATAAACTTCCCCTTTTGGAAGCTCTTCAGCATGCACCAGTTTTGTTAAGCCTTAAAATTGAAGGTAATGAAGTTTAATTGGAGAATTCTTGTTCTTTTCCTGGTAAATAGACATAATTCACAGCTCTAGGACTTGGAGTGGCATTCAAAATTAGAGCCCCAAATTATCACCGCTGAGTCTACTTGCATGAATGTACCTAGGAAAAAATCTCTAAAGGACAAATGCAGAAGAAGCTCTCTCAACTATTTGTTTGCTCTAAAGGTAGCTTTGGATGGAGTCAGCTAAGTCAAAAAATTCCAGAATATTTTAAGTTGTATCTTGGTTGGATGTATTTAAGAAGTTGGGATCTCCATCACCAGTTGACTCAATGAAGTTCAGCTTTGTTCAGAGTCCTTAAGGAGTCAGACTGTATTTATCTCGTCTTCATCTGAACATTGTGAAAGGTTCCAGGTTAAGATGTAATTATCTGGGATGTGAAAATGCCTGGCAGAGGTGGAAAAATAGGATAGTTTGATTCTGCCACATCCTACACCAGTAATTGTCAACCTTTTCATCTCATGGCACACATAAACTGATTACTAAAATTCTGCATCACATCAAGAAATATATTTGTTGTTGATCTGACAAAGAAAATAGGCATAATTTTGATTCATTCACATCAGATGGCTAATGTGTTGGCTATTGTAAAATTTTAATTTGACAATCTAAGGTAAAAGCAGATAGTACCTTAGATTAAATTGCCAGGTATGTTTTTAATTTATTGAGGCACACCCAGTTTCAAATCGCTGTCCTATGCCATTCAAATTCAGATAGCAATCATCATATGAATGTTGTCAGAGTTATACTCTTTGTGAAAGTATATCAATGACATTCTGCTGAACTTTCCCAATTATATTAATATCCCTTCCTTCTGAGCTCCAAAGGGTACCAGAATTTATCCACTTTACCCACTATTTAATAACCAATATTATGCTTTGACTGATCAGATTATAGTTTTCCCCTAAAATATAATTTTGTTGCCCTGGCTGGTGTTGCTTAGTGGTTAAAGCATCAGCCCATGCACTAAAAGGTCCAGGTTCAATTGGGTCAAGGGCATAAACCTAGGTTGCAGATTTGATTCCAGCCATGGTTGGGCCACATGAGGGAGGCAACCAATCGATGTGTTTCTTTCATGTCAGTGTTTCTTTCCTTCCTCTCCTTCCTTCTCTTCCACTCTCTCTCTCTAAAAATATCAATGAAAAAATATCCTTGGGTGAGGATTAACAAAAGCAAATAAAATAAAACATAACTTTGTTTATAAGGAGTTTGGTTTAAGAAATTATAATGTACCCAAGAAATCATGTACATTTTTTTAGTATCTGCCAAAACTATTAATTTCAAGATCACCATTTTTAGCACAATGGAGTTCTCTATTTTATATTCCTCACCCTTTTGAATTGGAATCAAGGTTGACATTACTTATTCTATATTTAGGTTGAAAGGTGTCAAAACAAACGAAGGTATCTTTGGCTTTAAATTTAATTTCACATATTTCAGTTGAGTTCTGAACTGTTAATGATGGGATGTATAATTTTCAAATATATTCTCATCATAACATGAACATATGATCAAAAGAAAGTACATACGAAAAAAACAAGATGGCGGCATAGGGTAGACACCGCATATGCAGCTGTGAACAACTATTTCAGAAAAACCACGAAAAGAACATACGGACGCCGCTCGCACCCACAGGAGGGCTGGCTGAGTGAAAATCCTACAACCAGAGAAGAGTCTGAGACTCAGAGCAGCAGCGGAAGCAAAGTACAGAGGTACGGAGGCGCGTGC
>PVJC01011312.1:27142-41800 GCA_004026665.1 Murina feae | reverse complement strand
CTGGTGGCTGGAGGAAGATGGGGGGTAGGCAAGCTTGGGAGGCAGGCCGCACCCAGCCCTGGCCACAGCTCAAAAAAGAGAACAACATGCCGGGGAGGGCAAGAGTCTGAGAGATCAACATAGAGGGGTGCCTGCTCCAAGCCTTGATGGTGTGCCTGGGGGCAGGCCCCCAGCAGGTAGACACACACAGGAGGACTGCTCCGAGCCTCAGATGCGGCTGGGGGCAGCTCCCCAGTGGTGACACACACACACACACACACACACACACACAGAAGGCGCCTGGCAGACTGGGGCCATCATAGGACATCCACTGAGGGGTCCCAGACTGTCAGAGGGCACAGGCTGGGCTGCAGGACTCCCTGCACCCCGAGTGCACAAATTTTTGTGCACCGGGCCCCTAGTATATATATATAGCAATAATATGCAAATGAGGTCAAGACTCCATTAAGGTCAAGAGGAGCTCAGGAGAGGTGCAGCCCAGAGCCTGAGAGATCAACACAAAGCAGCACCTGCTCTGAGCCTCAGATGAGGCTGGGGGCAGGCCCCCAGTGGACACACACACATGGGGTGGCTGCTTCGAGCCTATGTGGTACAGCTGGGGGCAGGCCCCCAGCGGACACACACACACACACACAAACACACAGACACACGGGTTGCCTGCTCTGAGCCTACGTGGCTGAGGTCACCTGTCAGGGCTGAGAGGGGAGGGGAAAGCCTAGCCTACCATGTGTACCAGTGCCCAGGAGGTGCTTGGACCCCTTGGTCTGAGGGTTTTTTTCCGGGGCAGTCTCCTGGTTCCTTCTCTGGTCCCAGTTGAGGGAAGGAGGCCAAGGTTATAGGTAACGAAGCCAGGCCAATTCGGATTTTCCAATTGTTCCCAGCTGTGTGTTTGCTCCAGGGAATGGCAGAAGGAAGTTCTCTACACAAAGGCAGGAAGGCAGAGGTGCTCTGTGGCACAGGCGAAGGCATAGTGGCCCTGGGACACCCTGAGGGTCTGCAGCACAGAGCGCTGGGTAGAGCAGCCACCACAGGGGCTGTTCCCGGCACCTCTCACCTCTCCGAGGCCATCAACTCGGGATGTCACAGACGGGAAACAGACCCCGACATAGTTTAGACCTGCCCAGGTCACATAAAGGCTTCCAATTCAGCACCCTCTTCACTCTTCTTCAAGTTCACAACCATTGACTGTTCACTTTCTATCAAGTTCCTAGAAGATGGTAATCCCTCACCAACTGTGGTTTTAAGAGGGTTTCCTTTTAGATGTATGCCTTTACACAGCTTTCTCAAAGAGGCACTTACATGCCATACAACTCACCCACAGCAGGCATACTGTTTGATGCGTGAATTTCCATAGCAGCTCCACTACCGACACAAACCGTTTTCAAGTTTCCATCATGCTGTTTGCCCTTCTGCAGTCAACTCCATCCCAGCCCCAGGCAACCACAGATCTGCTTTCTGTTTCTGTAATTTTGTCTTTTCTAGAAATCTCCACCTTCTTAAAAAAAACCACAGGTAAAAACACACACATACACACACACACACACACACACACACACGAACGCTGCTATCCTCAGGCCTGGAAAACGGAAGACAACTGAGGGCAAAAAAGATGTCTTCATGAAGGGCCTACACTGCAGGGCCCGGCCCCTCCTGCTTCAACTGCCAGATGAACAAAGTCAGGGTCAGAGAGGCCTGGGGTGTGGTTCAGTCTCTTCAACTCATGCCTGCACCCCAGACGCTAATGACAGTGGCAGCAGGGATGGTATTACTCAGGGCCCAGCCTGGCCCTGCCAGCTCTGCCCCAGTGGACACACACACACACACACTGGGGTAAACTGCTTTGAGCCTCCATGGCCAGAATTATAATGTGTTTGTTACTTTATTAACTGCATACCTTTGATTCAGAATGTGTTTTGAGTTTGACCTCGGTTGTAAGAGGGTGAGTAATGAAATAACTGAGTACTATTACATTAATGGAATTTGAGAAAAGAGAAAACAAATTGTTATATATTTATGTGTCATATAATCTAGTTAAAAATCTACTGACTTTGCCAAAAGTATTTCCTGGAAAATAATCCTTAAACTTCTCTTTGAAATTAGAATCTGTCTTTAAGAACAGGTTACTGAGCCAAAAGAAAACTGAACAAAGAAAACAGGCATTTTATAAAAGAAGAAACAAAATTGGGCAAATACAAGAACAGTGTTTCATCTCATTATTAGTTTACAATATGCCAATAAAGGTATACAATTTTCATCTTGGTAAGATTAAAAATGATAATAGATTTGCAGTCTCACCTATACATGCTAATTGCTGTGATCCTAAAATTCCAACAATAGGTGCAGAATGGAGATTTGAAGATAGACCTTGTTAATAAAATAGAAACTCTCTACAGATGACTTTATTTTTTTTATTAGCAACCATCATGAAAAGCAGAATATCTCAAAAGGTTCTCTGCCTTTTAACCCTCTTATAAGACTGACTTTATTTTAAACCAGAGACATTGAGTTGGAATAAGAAAATAATAACTAATCTAATAAAAGTGTAATATTGAAATTGACCGTTTCTTCGGGATGCCTAAGCCATGCCCACCAGCCAATCAGAGCGACTGTATGCAAATTAACCAAGCCAATATGGAGGCTGGCAGTCACGGAGCTGCTAGAGTAAACAGGCAGCTTCTGTTGCAGCCGGAGTAAAACTGTTTGCTGGCTGCCTGGGCTTCTCCCGGCTCCAGACTACAACATATTTGCAACTTTCTCTCAATTATAGAAGCCTCGAGCTGAAGCAGACAGGATGCTTCGCTACCTGCCTAGGCCTCGGCTTAAAGGAACAGTGTATCAATTATAGAAGATAAACCCCAGAAAGCTGCTTCCAGCCAGCCTTGCTGGGACATTGGGTCAATGGGAGCTGTGGACAGCCTGAAAGTCTAAAAATAGCCCTCAGTCCGTCACCCATGCTGGTCACACCCCAATGGGGTGAGGGATCCCACTGGGGGGCTTGGCCAGCCTGCAAACAGACATCAGCCCCTCACCCAGGCTGGACAGGTACCCCAGTAGGGGTACAAAACCTGAAGGGGCTGTGGGCAGCCTGAAAACAGCCCTCAGCTTGTTACCCAGGCCAGCCACACCCCAATGGGGTGAGGGTCCACACTGGGGGGCTTGGCCAGCCTGTAAACAGCCATTAGCCCCTCACCCAGGCTGACCAGGCATGCCAGCAGGTGGACATCCCCACAGGGGTCCCAGACTGTGAGAGGGCACAGGTCGGGCTGAGGGATCTCCAGAGTGCACAAATTTTTGTGCACTGGGCCCCTAGGAACTTATAAGAGATGTTTTCTTTCAGAATATTTGCTTAAGATCTTTATAATGGTACTAGTGGCCTGGTACACAAAGTTTGTGCACATTAAAAGGGAATTAATTAGAGGAAATATTTTAATATAGCTATTTGCCATTTCTCTATAATAGAAGTGTCAGAGATGAAAGAAAATAAGTAAAATGCATATTACAATCTTCCTCCTGTCAGAGTCTGGGGCATGCCGTGGGACCCAGAGTCAAGTCTGTGCTCATCCGTGCACACCTCGAAATTGCGTGGGACCCAGACCTACTGGCCTCACCCCTGTCAAGCCCTGCAGGGCCAGGGGCACAGCCTCAGGTCCCCTGGCCTGGCGCCAGGTGGGGGCGAACAGCCTCAGGTCCCTCATGAAGCCCCACCAGATGGGGTGGGGTGCAGTCTCAGGCACCCTGTCAAGCCCCGCCAGGCAGAGGGCACGTCCTCAGGTCCCCCGGCCTGGCACCCTATAGGGGGCACAGCCTCAGGTCCTCTGGCCAGGCACCGGGTGGGATGCGCGGCCTCAGGTCCCTGGCCTGGCCTCAGGTCCTCTGGCCCTGGTGTGAGGGCCATTTGCATATTAGCTCTTTATTATATAGGATTATTACCTCTGATTGTAAAATAAATATTCACACATCTACTACTGTAATATGGATTTGAACAAATGAAAAATATTGATTACTAAACATCTGAGATGTTTTAATGCTGCTGATATGAACAGAACATAATCTCAATTTCTTCAAAAGTATTACATACTAGAGACCCGGTTAACAGATTTGTGCACTGGTGTGGCCCCTCAACTTGACCTGCACCTACTCGTAATCCAGGACCCCTCTGGGATGTCGGACTGCTGGTTTCAGCTTCCAAGGGATGTAGTAGTGTGCCAAGTGGCAGGCGGCCAGAGAGGAGCCCGAGCTGGGGCCAGGCACCACTCTACTCCTGACCATCACAGCCTCACTGCGCCTGCCGCAACCGCCTCCATTAAGTAAAGTTGCCACGGAGGTGGGAGAGGGTCATGCCATCGCAGCAGTCTTGCCAACTCTGAGCCCGGCTTCTGGCTGAGCAGCATTCCCTCTGTGGGAGTGCATTAACCTCCAGGGGTAGCTCCTGCACTGAGCATCTACCCCCTGGTGGTCAGTGCTCTTGAAATTGATCGGTCGACTGGTCATTTGGTGGTTCAGTTGCTTAGGCTTTTATATAAATAGATGGTAAGAAATTTAAAAGCATTCAGAGATAAGTACAAAATGTTTGGAAGTTCTTTGTATTTTATAAATATCCAAATGTCTAACAAATGAATTCAAGTGAGCTTTAGCTGACAGTGAGAATAAATTAAATTCCCAAACGTTTTCAAATAATACAGTTACTAATGGCCTGGTGCACAAAATTCATGCACAGAGGGGGTGGTTCCTTCAGCCCAGCCTGCACCCTGTCCAATAGGGAACATCCCTCTTGCAATATGGGACTGCTGGCTCCTAACTTCTCACCTGCCTCCCTGCCTGATTGGCCCTAACTGCCTCTGCCTGCCTGCCTGATTGCCCCTAACTGCCCTCCCCTGCCAGCCTGATCTCACCCCCCAACTGCTCTTCCCTGCCGGCCTGATCTAACCCCCATCTGCCCTCCCCTGACGGCCTGATCTTGCCCCCAACTGTCCTCTCCTGCTGGCCTGATCTCACCCCCAACTGACCTCTCCTACCAGCCAATTTGGTTCTTATTGTTCAATTTCTATGCCAGTCAGCGTTAAAAGCTCCACCTCCTCGGCACCCATTGGCTCCTCACAGTTCACCCAGATTTGGTTCTGACTGGTCGGTTTCTATGCCAGTCAGCATCTCTGGGCCTGATCAGAGAGGTGGGGCTGATCAGCAGTCCCTGCTGAGGCCTGGAGAGAACGAGAGACTCGGCTGCTGGCAAAGTCTGGAGAGAAAGCGAGAGGCAACGGCTGATCAACAGCTGCCACAGAGGCTGCAGATCAGACTCTGTCTCTCTCTCCAGGCCTCTCTCTAGGCCTGATCTGCAGCCCCCTTGGCAGTCAGTGCTGGATCACCATGGCAACCCAACACTGACTGCAGGACTGACTTTCGGTATTCAGTCAAGTCTTCGGTCTGTCATTACAGACCCTGTGTTTTTATATATTAAGATACTTTAGAATGGAAATCCTTATTTTGCTTGTAATTAGTGTAAAAAATAACCTCCTAAATATTAGTTATCTATTTATCTCTAGCCAATCTCCACTCTTCCACTATAAAACTAATAACCCTGGATTCAAGTAATGCTGTTTATTAACAGCTACCAACAAAAATCACTAATATGTCACTGAATGCTCTAGGTTTTAAAGTTAAGAAATTCTTATTGGCATTTAAAATATCACCAGAGTCATTCAGCTGTGATAAGGCATTACTGGTAGTAAAGAAGACATTCATATTCCTGATTCAATGATGCTTACAAGAGGTGAAAGAATGTCCTTATATGCAATCACTCTGACTTAGAACATTTTCCCTAAAGAATTAAAATAAAATTTTTTAGATATTAGAAATGTATTTTTTGTTAAATGCTTTTCCCTTCTCTTGGGATATAAGCTCCTTGAAAGAGAAGGCTTATCTTTGTGTCACAATTCCTAATAGACCACATGGAATAGAGCAAGTCTTTTAAAATAGGTTTTAATAGAATAATTGTATGTAATGAAATAACTTATCACCTATACATATAGAATAGTACAAGTTTATGTACCACCTTGGGAGATTTGAGAAGACAACCACTCAATTTTCTGTGTTTTGACAGGTTACATGAAGAACCTTGGCTGAGACTGAATAGAGTATGTAAAATCACCCAAGAAATTGAGATAACAAGTGAAAACATTACTAATGGACTGAAAGTCTTCTTTCCCAAATCCATTATTATTGCATATTTAACTACTCCAGTTTTAAACTCCTTGAAGACAAGAACCAATTTTTCCCAACTTTTGTAACTCTTGTAAGTTCTAAAACACTATGCTACACAGTTCAATTTAACAAACATTGTGTCATGACAGTGGATTAAAACACACACACACACACACACACACACACACACTCATTGCCTAAATCATATCCTCAACTCATTATGTCAGAGTGTTGGATCCAGGAATTTTTATTATTATTATTTTTTAAGTTTTTTAAAAAAAATATTTTTGATTTTTAGAAATAGAGAAAGGGAGAGAGAGACAAAAACATTGATGTAAGAACCAAACATTGATTGGCTGCCTCCTGCACATCCCTTATCAGGGTTTGAGTCCATCATCTGAGCATGTTCCCTGCATGTGCCCTGACTAGGAATCAAACCAGCAACTTTTGGTGAAAGCAACAATGCCCAACCAACCAACCTATACCATCCAGGGTAGGTCCAGGAATAGTTTTAGAAAAATCTCTATAGGTAGAAGGCTGGGTATCCAAGATTACTTAATTCAAATAAATTCCCATTCCCATTGCTGGTTTCTGTAAATACACCCTGGTTGCCTCATTCAGTCCCATTATCTTCATTTAAACCTTGCCTTTCAAAAGCCTTCCCCTCTTCTCT
The DNA here is from genome assembly GCA_004026665.1 of Murina feae. Taxonomy (NCBI): domain Eukaryota; kingdom Metazoa; phylum Chordata; class Mammalia; order Chiroptera; family Vespertilionidae; genus Murina; species Murina feae. Next base: position 34,929 of record PVJC01011312.1, on the reverse strand, counting down.
TCTTCAAAAGTCCACATTACTCTGTTTCAAAGACATGCCATCATTGTGTCCTGAAGTTGGTGTATTTTTTAATTTAACCCTCTCAGAATCATTTTGATGCCCTTCAATCATGAGTGTTATTTCACTTCATTCTCCTTTCATTTCTAGAATCCAGGGTCTTCTAAATTTCACCTGGCCACCTGTAACCTTTCTAATTTCTTTTGCTCCTAATGCAGCATCTTGAACTCATGTATTTTAGTGTTAATTACATAGTTTCCTGATGCCTTTGCTATTGATTTCATTTCCTCTTAGACCAAAAATATTAAAAGTTCTGAGTACACTTTTAGGTAAATACCCAAAAGATGGGGAAGAAAAACAGATACCTGCATGTCAATGTTCATAGCAGCATTATTCATAATAGCAAAAAGATGGAACAACTCAAGTGTCCAGAAGAATGGATAACAATAGGTGGCACTAACATACAATGGAACAGTAGTCTCAAAAGAGAAATTCTAATATATGCTACAATATAAATCAACCTTGAAAATAGTATGTTAAGTATAAGTCAGACTTAGAAGAATAAAAATTGAATGATTCTACTTATGTAAGGTACCTAGAATAGGCAAATTCCAGAGGTAGAAAATACAACAGAAATTACTAGGGGCTATAGGAGAGGTCAATAGGGGGTGGGAGGTGGGGAAGGAAGAACATTTCTAATACTTTCAACAATAATGATAAATTAAATAAATGGATCAGAGTGGAAAGCTACTTTAATCTTAACTACAAAGAAACTATAAATAAATGTATTATTTTTAAAGATGACACTTTTAGTCTTAAATGAAATTAATGAGAGTTATTTGTCTTCATGATGCCCTGAAAATATTAGGGAAAATAAATTAGGAAATAAATTTAGTATATGGAAAATTATTAAAATATCATAAGGAATAAAAAGTACATAATATATGATGTGAAAAGGCAAAGATAACATATGACTTAGAAAAAAGTATATTCCTAAGTAAAGAGAAAAATGTAAAGTTGTATAAAAAAGCTAAAAGGATGGGTGGAAATGAGTTTAAAAGGCAGTTTAAGAGTAAATTGGACTGTACTTTGAAAAAGTGCAGCATTTTTCTATTTTTAAGATACGTTTGGACAATATACAGGCAACACTTTTGGAAATAAAACCTGATTAGGGTTACAAGACAACAAAGGAACAATGCCAGTGATTTATCAGATGTAGAGATGTATAAAGGAGGTAATATGGCAAGTTTCAAGGCTGAGTACAAAGGAGATGAATATAATATCTCAAGTTAAGTAATGGGGCAGCCATGTACAGCAAATAGTTATAGGAGACAGTCATCAAGCAAATTCAATCAGCAGTCCAACTTAGTGGCAGAAGGCAAATGGAGATCAGCAGCAGAAGTGCTAAACAATCTGAACCTATATATATATCACAGGCATAGATTGGGCAGGGCAAGATCAAGCAGGCAGATGGCATAGGAGTGCCGACAGACAATGCTGAGCAGTCTAAAATGCTAAAACAGCAAATGGCTATGAGAGTAACAGGCCATTTGGTGCTGGACAAAGCACCAGTGAGTAAAGAATGCAAATCAATCAGCAGATGACTAAAGTGGGGCAAAAAAAAAAAAAAAAAAAAGAAGAAGAAGAAGAAGAAAAAATCAAAGGCAGTCAAAGCAGGAAGACAGAATAGCAGAGAGGTGATAACAGATCATCAGAAGCAGTTGGGTAGGGTAGTGAAAAGCTGTCAGCAGGGGAACAAAACACAATTCAGGGGAAAAAATGAGACAGAGTGAAGCAATCTCCTGAATTTGATGTCTTCCATCTAGAAAAACAGTCACGAGTAAACTGCATATGAAAATCCATAAGAGAACAGCACACAAATGGAAATAGCCAATGGATCTGAACTCTATTGTCCAGAGATACAGAGTGACCCTAGAACATAGATACATACAATCCACAAGAAAATTAAACAGATGGGAAAATGGATTGAAGCATTTTTATAATGACAAAAAATCAAAACACTAAAAATTATTAATCTGGAAATGATTGGCTGGGATTGAAGTCTTCGCTTACCCCTTTCTGGAGCCCACAAAATGAGAATGTTGGGAATTTCTGCAGCAGAAAAACAGAAGAGAAAAAGGGATTTCTGACTCCCAGTTTGAGGAAAGCAGATCAAATTTAGGGCTGTATGAACTGGTTCATGGAAGTAAGAACCAGCCTGAACCTTCTCCCTTCCTCAGAATCAAGCCACTTCTGAGGTTTGAGAAAGGTTTAGGAAGCCCTCACCCCATCATTTCCCACAACCACCCCTTTCACACTTACCTCCAGTGCAAACATTTTCCAGCAAGGAGGTACTTGGGAAAATTCACTCCCATGTTTACACTATGGCAAAATTTGAGGATGGCTTACTAATGGTACTTTCTGTGTAGGTCAAATTTCTGATTCAATGGGATCCCTTCCACCCTTTTGGGACAGGTTATAAAAGCTACCTATCTCTGAAAGTGAATGAGAAAAGAAGCAGGGGCAGAAATACCAATAAAGAAATAGTAATACTAATCAATACCTTGATGAGGTCATTAATTGTCATGGGCTTTAATTCCATTAAGAACTTGATGACTCTAAAAAAGTAGTATCTCTAGCCAGACTTTTACTCTGAACTCCAGATGCAAATATCTAACAGCCAACTTAACATCTCTACTTGGATATCTTAAAGGCAGCTCAAGTTTCCATGATCAAAGTAAAACTCCTGATCTCCTTCCTCAAACCTACTCTTCCCACAGTCTTATCCATTTCAGTAAATGGCAACTCCATCTTTCCAATTGCCAAGTCAAAATCCTGGGTATTATACTTAACTTTTTCCTTACTCCATCTGTTATCTCTACCTTCAAAATGTATCAATAATGTATTTTTCACTACCTCCACCTCTATCACTGGTTTACTAGTAAGTCACTATAATTTTTCACTTGGATTATTTCAATAGTCTCTTAAATGGTTTCCCATTTAAAATATAAGATAAATCATGCCACACCTCCGTTCAAAACTCTCCATTACTCTAAGAGTGACATACAGGTCCTACTTGATCCATGGCTTATTCCCTCTCTTACTTTAGATGTTTACTCAAATGTCACCTTATCAACGAAGTTGTCTACAAATAAAATTTTATTGGGGTAGAGCTAGGCACATTTATTTATATCATCTTATGGCAGATTTTGTACTACAGGGCTAGCAAAGGTGAATAGTTATGAGAGAGCTTATATATCCCACAAACTCTAAAATATTTACTATATAGACCTCTAAAGAATAAGTTTGCTGACCTCCATCCTAAGGTATTTTTTGTTTTGCTTAGAAGGCAAAGAGTAATAAGTAAAGTTTGAACAAAGATAAACTGGAGCATCATTGTGAATACTGTTGCTATTGTCACTCAAGATAAACATATGAGGGAAGGCCCATTTATACTAAGATTTGCTTTCAATATTACATAAAAGCAGCCCTCATTTCTCTAAATGTTATTTAATACTAGAGGCTCAGTGCACGAATTCCTGCACAAGTGGCGTCCCTCAGCCTGGCCTGAGGGATTGGGCTGAAACCAGCTCTCTGACACCCCAAGGGGCCCTGGATTATAAGAGGGTGAAGGCCAGGCTGAGAGATCCTGCCTGTGCATGATCAGGGCCGGGAAGGGACAAGAGAGGTTGTCCAGCTGAGAAAGGACTGAGGGAGGGGTCCAGAGCATGCCAAGCCTATCTTGCTCAGTTCTAATTGGCCAGACCTCAGCAGCAAGCCAACCTATCGGTTGGAGCATCTGCTTCCTTGTGGTCAGTGCACATCAGAGAGCAGTTGAGCGGCCTTAGCATATCATTAGCATATTACACTTTGATTGGTTGAACAGCCAACTGGATGACCAGACACTTAACATATTAGGCTTTTATTATATAGGAGGATTGATGATATTCATTAATCTTTCCACTACACAGAGACATTCTATCTTAAGGGACAGGGTGCAGTATAGAAAAGTCTTAAAAATGGCAAAAAGAGAGGAAGTGAAGGAGGAAAGTAAATAGGGTCAAAAAATAGATCACATATCAAAGTACCATAATTAACTAAACCTCCAAGTACCCTGTTTAATGATAGTGGGAAATTGGCATTGTGTGAATCTCTTTTGAACTGAATCAATGGTGTTACAATGCTAAAGTAAATTCATGATAATGGAGGTCTCCTATACAATGCAGTCTTAAATCAGAGCAAGCAACAGACATATTTTAATAAGATTCCATTATCTACCTATATAAAACCATAATATGCAAATGGACCAAACAATGGAACAACCGGTCACTATGATGCACACTGACCACCAGCGGCAAACACTCAATGCAGGACAACAGGGAGGGGAGGCCGGCGAGTGGGCAGTGCTGATGAGAGTGGGGGTCCCCAATTGCCCCGCCGGTCGCCCTACAGATCGGCCCTGATTGCCAGCCAGGCCTTGGGACCCTAACTGTGCACGAATTTTGTGCACTGGGACTCTAGTATTTATATAATATACAAAACTAACAGCTATCTTCTCATTGGCTCAAAAGCATACATTTATAGAGAAGTATTTTAAAATTTTCAAAATCCTATTTGAAATCACCTTCTAGTCAAAACTAACCTATCTTCTCAATACATAAAGTTTTATCCTAATAATTATTATATGAAAGGATATTATATCATGCTGTAATTAAACTATAGAAAGTGGAGAGGCAGGGAAAACACACTTAAAATACTCAATGATATCCATCACTACAATGCTATCTTCAATCTTCATAGAGTCATATAATTTATTTCCTCTTATATCAATTGGTTCTTCCAGCACAATCAACTGCTTCTTCTGCATTACTGCCTTTGACCTTCGGTATCTCTCTCAGGGAAACTGATGACAATGTATTTTCAGACATTATACTTTCAAAAGCTTTACTGCTTCTTTCTTCTCAGCATCTTTTGAAGGAATTTGGATTCTTCCTGTAAGTTCTCATCATCGTGCCTGTCATATATGATTATCTGTAACAGTTTCTCCCTCCATTGGACATCTGTCCTCTATTCTTTAACAGCAGCCATGTTCTTTCCAAGTTCCAATATGAGGAAATAATACTTGTAAAATTATTAGAATGATTCCAAGTAGTTTATTTTGTTATATGAATCCACTTTCTGACTCTCTATTATTAGTTCCATGTTTCCTTTTTTGGCAGGCAATAACAAAATTATAAATATCCTGCCCTTCTAATACAGTGATATCATTCTAATAAGCTCAGAGGAATTGACAGATATAAATCTATTTATTGTCATTTTACTACATCTTGCATGAAAAGCAATATTAATTCCACTTTATAGATGGAACTCATAGGAGATGAATACACATTCTTTATTTCAGACAATAATAAGGAATATACTGAAATTTTCATTCCTGAAAATGTATCTCTAGATAAATATGCTTTACCACTTGTATTTGCAATTTAGTTAATGATATTTAGTTTTCAACGCCGTGGCACATAATTTGCAAAACTGAAGTATTCAGATGCCAGCCTATGTTCATTTTATGAGTATGCTTATAAGGATAAGCTGGAAAGGTGATTTCAAGATTTTATCACTCTGACAGATTTAAGGTAAAAAAAAAATTAATATCTAACATGTCATCTCTGTTTCTTTTTACTTCTTCACAACTACACTGTTGTAAACTTTAGGTCCTTATCTTGATGGGGTTTTCCCCCAGAGAAAAATTCTTTCTATATTTACTCAACCATTATCTACTTACTTTTTAAACTAAGGTTCTTTCTATTTATATTGCAGGTAATAATAGCAAACATTTATGTAGCAAATATTGTTTATAGTGTCCTACTTACATTAATTCACAACCTACCCATGAGGTAAGTATTTTTATTCTGTCCATTTTACACATGAGAAGTATAGAAAATTAGTAAAGTTGTATAAGTTTGCACACTAGGAAAAGGTGAATATAGTATTCAACTCTATGTGCTTTTAATCACTATGTTATACAGTCTCATATATGGTTAAATGGGCTACACCACTTTTCTAGTAAGAGCTCTATTTAGATATAAATTTTATCATAATAAATAAATTTGTATTTTACTATATGATCTCTCCTCACCAAACAGGTCCCCAAAAAAGCCAAGTTTACATGTTCTGGTACAGTCTAGTCATGCAATTAAGAATTATACTTAAGAGAAAATAAAGACAGCATTTTATTTATGGATTCTTTATACATGAAATTTGTTTTTGCCTTATATTCAAAATTACAAAATTCTGACCTTGAGTAGCAATGTGCTTTACTTACTCTCTCTCTTTAGTGTGGCAATGTGGAATTGGAGCCTTTCAACATAATAGTTTTAAATGCGATGTCACTTATTATCCTAATTACTTCATCTAAGAGATTTTGTACTTGTAACTTTTCCACTGGTACAATTGTACTACAAAGTTTTTATTTTTAACATATTTTTATTGATTTCAGAGAACAAGGGAAAAGAAGAGAGAGTCAGAAACATCAATGATGAGAGACAATTATTGATTGGTTGCCTCCTGAATGCTCCCTACTGGGAATTGAGCCCACAACCTGGGAATGTGCCCTGATCAGGAATCAAACCTTGACCTCCTGGTTCATAGATCCACAATCTACCACTAAGCCACACTGACTGAGCAGGAGTTTTTCTTTTTAATGAATAAATAAAATAGGGGTGAATGTCTTGGGAAAATCAGTAGCTGTTGGAAAAAAAAAATGAGTGCAAAAATAATACTAAAGTAAGCAGATCTAAAAGGGAAATGTAGTACTTATCTTCAAATATTTGAATTGTCATGCAAAAGAGGATTTTAACTTCTTTTGTACATTGCAAAGGGCAGAATTAGGACTACTAGGTAGAAATTATAAGGCATCAGGCTTCAATTTGGTATGTTTGGACTTTCAAAGAATTAGAGTTCCACAAGCAACAAACTCCCAGGTGAAAGAAATAGTGATAAAGATGTTCAGGCTAAGTACAAATGATAAAAAGGAGATGGTAGGATTTTGAATATAGCATCTCCTCAAACTCTGAGAAATTGTTGATTCCTCTATTATGTTATTTGTAATTTTACATAAAATAAGCTAACTCAAGATTCAACACTGACAAAATCTATAAAAAAATATTCGTTGATTTTCTTGATTTTAAGATTAGTATTAACTAAAAGGTTTCCAAATGACAAATCAAAATTGGAACTTGATACTTCATAGCACTTTAATTTTTATACACAAATAACTATTTTTGTAGGATACAACAGGAAAGAACACACCAAACAAGGCACGAAAAATAATCTTCAAAAAGAATGACATTAGATCTACTGAGGAATGTATTGATATGCATTTGAATTAATGCCAATTCTCAAAAGGGTCTATTTTTAGAGAGCTTTGATGGCAGGATTTTACTGTGTGTAGCGGCTGATAGCAGACTTAAGAATTCTGGTTCCTAAGGAATCTCTGAATAATGACAGTTGCTATTTTTCATCTCTACAGATGGTACTACTCTAGCTGATTTAAGAAAGAGAATTAAATAACATAGGTCTATTCTGCTGCTTTGGGATGAAACGTTCTGTAAATATCAATTAAATCCATCAGGTCTAGTGTATCATTTAAGGTTTTTCTTTCTTTGTTGATTTTTTATCTGGAAGATCTATCCATTGATGATGGTGGGATGATAATTTCCCTATTATGACTATACAAGGGGCCCGGTGCACAAAAATTTGTGCACTCGGCGGGGGGGGGGGGGGGGGGGGGG